>PVHP010013157.1:0-41443 GCA_004024765.1 Zapus hudsonius | reverse complement strand
CTGTTATTTAGGTATATCTATTTTATTTATTTATTTTGGTTCTGGGATGGGACTTAGGTTCTTGCAAATGCTAAGATACACACTACTTCTCAGCCTACATCCCAACCGTAATTATTTATTTTAATTAGCAATTTTAGTTCATCCTACCTGGACTAATAGTATGACACTAGGTAGTGAATAAAGTCTTCTGAACTCGATCTTGAATGGGTCCACCATCTCTTGAACTGTAAAGCAGCCTTATTACTCACCCACCACGACTCAGGGAACTGAGCGGAAGAGGGGGCGGAAAGATTGTGAGAGCCGTGGTGAGGGAGACTGTCCAGAGGCATGGCACCCATCAGAAACAACACACTTGGGCCAGGAAGACCAGGCTGAGTACTAAGATATACAGGATCCCTTGCCACAAGGACTAATACAGACAGCCCACGGAGGAGGATATACAACTGATCAGGGATGGGGAGGGGGGGAATTGGGGAAGTCGGGATAACAACGCATGGTTTGCCCACTAAATAATGTAACTCATTATGGACAATAAATATATATTTTTTTTAAAAAAGAAGAAAGCTGTAAGTGTATATTGGTGAGGCCTGAGTGAGAATCCTACACCACTCTCCATTCTGCTCTTCCTTCCTGTCCTTCTCTTACTCTCTGCCTGCGCAGCTCTTTCCACCTGAGCAAGTGTGAGATGTGAGCAACGAGACAAGGGGAATCAGAACAACAGGAAATGATGTCACCGTTTTGGCTTTCAGTCTCATTCTCTATAGTGCCAAGTACACAATACGTCAAGGAGAGGGGAAGTGTATAATTTCTTCTAGTCCTGATGAAACTGACTAGGTGAAGTGCACTGGTATCTTCTCAAGCTTTTACCCTCTACACACAATTGAAATACTATTGAACTAGAAGTGGCGTCTATGGCCTTCTAATTAAGAAAAGTGGGGGAAGAACAGAAAGATAAAAAGCAGAAACATTTAAGAAGATTTGCAACTAGAAGAAATGACAGCAATGTTACTTTAACAAAATTCACACTTTCAACAATACTGTTCAATTTAACAGTGCTTTTGAGTATATAATTTTCATAGGTACTGTCTGGATAGAACTTCACAATAACTCTGTAGGTAGAAGTACTACTCTTACCTGGAGTTTGTGTATCAAGAAACGGATTTGGGCTGGACATGTAGTAGCTTAGGGGAAGATCATTTTTTCTGCCATGTGTGAAGCCCTGGGTTCATTCCTCATCCAGGACTACAAGAAAGAAGAAAGAAAGAAAGAAAGAAAGAAATAAAGAAAGAAAGAAAGAAGAGAAAGAAAGAAAGGAAAGAAAGAAGAAAGAAAGAAATAGATTTAGTTTAATGATGTCTCTTTGACCTGTGCACATGATAAATATCATTATAAATGATTTAGAGAATGTGCCCATTTGAAAAATTTTAGCTACCATTTTATTTCAAGATGTCAGACAGTACCACTAATTAATCTGCTATACAGAAACATGAAATGAGTTCTTTTCTGACATAAGGGCTTTGTTTCTATGAGCAATTATGTCATCCTAGCCCAGGTCTTGAAGTATTTGTTAAGCTCAAAATGTGTGTCAAGCATCTGGTCCAAATGTCTGCCTCTGTCTCTGCCCTGTAGAGTGTATCCACCTCCAATAGCTGCAGAAGATGTGGTCTGAAGGGCTCTGGAAGGCTATGATGAGTCAGGACCAACCTTATGTTTCTAACATGCTCCTTAGAAGTCAAGGAGGAGGTAGGAAGAGGGGCCAGAGAGTCACTATGCTGTGGCTCTATCTACGATCCTTCTAGCTTTATCCCACAAGGCAGAAGTCATAGATGGAGTCTACTGTTCGGTCTCCAGGGCATTGTAGGGTTATCAGGACCTCAGCCTCTCAGAATTCCACTATCCCCCCCCTCGCCCTTTTTGGCCATGATACAAGAAGCTTTGCTAGGCCATATGTTTCCCACCTCTGCCAGCAGGACTGCCCCCTAGCAATGGTCCATTGGATCATGGAATGAAGCCTCTGGAGCCCAAAGTCAAAACAAAATTTTTCCTTCATAAACTGATGATTTCCAGTGTTCTTTACAGTAGCAGAAAGTTGGCCAACGCAAACACCAAATGTCTTAATGGATGGCCACCCTGGGGCAGTGGTCGCTGCCGGCTGGAGTCATATTGCAGATATGTAGCCATGTCTACCACCTCTGAGCATCAGAAAATACCCTGCATGCACTTATGATCTTCAGCTGGACGGACGCCATCGTTCATATATTCTCTCTGGACCCCTCTGTGAGGGTCTGCGGCTTAGGAAGAGATCTGATGGCCACCAAGTTCTGAGAAAAACCGTGACCTTGTGGCCATATTGTGATGTTCAGGTAGAGTCACACTTGGAAACATACCCTCAAGTGTCGAGTTTAAATATTTTCCATGTTGGAAGCATATGCAGGGCTTAGGATGGAACTCAGTGGCAGAGAATTTGCCTTGCACGCTCAAACCAAGCTCATTTCCCAGCACTGAACAGAAAAAGGACAGCATATACATTGCATTATATTCTATTTGTATTCCATGGTCAGTACTCTCGCCCTTACCCTGGGTTTCATTTCTGAAGTTTCATTTTTCTGCGGTCAACCTTGGTCTAAAAGTATTAAATGGAAAATTCTGCATAAATAGCTAATAAAATTTAAAGAACTTGCCGGGCGTGGTGGCGCACGCCTTTAATCCCAGCACTTGGGAGGCACAGGTAGGAGGATCACCATGAGTTCAAGGCCACCCTGAGACTACATAGTGAATTCCAGGTCAGCCTGGGCCAGAGTGAGACCCTACCTCAAAAAACCAAAAAAATTAAAAAAAAAAAATTAAAGAACTTTTATTGTGTTCTATGGTTTGAACTGCTTTGTTTATTACTGTTACAGTTTACTATGGCTAATTTAGAAAGGAAGCTTTATCATAGGTATGTTTGTGCAGGTCAAAATATAGTCTATATAGGGGTTGGTATTTCCATGTGTCAAGCATTCGTTGGGGTCCTTGGAGTGTCCCCTGTAATTCAGGGAGTGACCATAGGACCGAATTCTATATCGGAGATTGTGAATTTAGTTCACTAATTTATATAATCCCTTCAATAATTTTATGAAACACTATGTCCGTGAAATAAGAGCTATCCATGTACATGTGATAAATGCATGTGTACCTGTGTAATATTTATTCATATGTGAGAGGCCTTTTTTTAAAATCTGTAAACTTAATGGAAGGATTGCAGGAACACCAGCCACAAAGAAAGAGAAGTTTGTCTACATGTTTCCTGCCTGTCAGTTTCTCTGCATCTCTCCAGTGACAAGTATAATTGGTGAGAAGAAGGAAGGATGGAAATAGATAAGGGAAGAAGTCAGGACACATCCAGGTGGCTTTAGCTTCCCAGGCCAGTGGAGTGGATGCCCCGGGCTGAGATTTGGGCTGTGGGTAGATCAGAGATCCCGTGCTTGGTCACAAACACCTGAACAGAGCCCTGACCGATGAGCTTCAGGCTAAGGATGAGGGATGGGCTTCCTTTCCACCCATCCTCATGCTGGGCAAATGATACTGGTTTGCAATTGGCATGTACCCCACGAGTAGTTCAGAAAATGAGGAGGGGTCATTTCTGTCCCTTTTCATCACAAGAAGTTGGCATCTCCACCTGTCTCTGGTTGGCTGGCAGCCCTGCGCTCTGTGTGCTCCTGGACTATGGTCCTTCCCCTTTAACATCCGGGGACACAGAACACTCCATGGAGACCGGTAATGACTTCCTCCTGGATCCAGGCTTTCTTGGCTCTGAGAGCTTCCTGGGTTTGCTGACATTACTCGGTGTGGAGGAGGATTGGCCTGGCTGCAGAAACATACATGCAATTGAATGGATCCTATTGAGAAAGAGGAAAAGAAACAAAAGCAGGCGCTCACTCACACGCACACCGACAGCTGACTTACCCAGACATGCCTTCTTCCAAGGCCATTGTTTACCATCCAGAGTGATCTCTCAGCAGCAGGGAAGGAAGAGGTGACCCAGAGAGGCATTTCCTCAGTCCACGTGGACTGGAGCCTAGGGACACTGGAATTGGCCAAGAGGAAACGGCTAACTGTGCTTCTCCAAGCAGGGTGATTCTGGAGGAAAGACATAACGACCAGAGCTTGACAACACAGAATACCAGCATAAACAAAACATTATCACCCCCTAGCCAGCACCTCGGGGTTCCACCCCTGGCCAGACACAGTCCACATTCAACCTCTCAGCATTGTTTTCCAGGGACACCTTGTAGGCCTGAATATTCCTCCATCTGGATGATTTTCTCATGTCTAACTCCAATCCCTCATACCACAGCTGAACTTCGTTTCTTCCCCAACAGTTCCAGCGGAAGTGGGAAAGAACTTGTCACCTTCTCCTTCTTCTGAACCACCCAGACGCCTGCTTGATGGCTTCAAAACACATACTTTGTTCCTTTGGTCATTCTGAACTTCTGTCTCAATTGGTAACTACAGGAGAAACGCCAAATCTTTTTTAAAAATATTTTATTTATTCATTTTCAAGCAGAGAGAGAGAGAGAGAGAGAGAGAGAGAGAGAGAGAGAGAGAGAGAGAGAGCGCACACCAGTGCCACCACCTTATGGGTCTGGCTTATGTGGGTCCTGGGAAATTGAACCCAAGGCCTTAGGCACTGGAGGCAAGTGCCTTAACCACTGAGCCATCTCTCCAGCCCAAATGTCAAATCTTAACATGCAGCAGAATAAGCTGAAGTTACTCAGCAAAATCACAGTATAGCCACAGCAACCTCCCCCCATGTGTGTGTTAAGGAAAATCTTTTGCCCTCGCCCCAGAATGCCACACATTGTTAAGAGCGCATTTTGTTTCCCTTTTCTGGAACCCATTGTGTGTTTAGTCAAAGACAATGAGCTGGCCATTCAGCTGCAGCAATGGAATCCATCTGAAACTCTCCTGGCAGGTCTCCTAAGAGGGCAGCCTCCCCAGCTCCCAGCGTGTGGCCTCCTGTGTCTGCTTGTGAGTTGCAGATGGGTGGGTGGCCCTGGGCCTGGGGCGCATTCTGCCTGCTTGTCAAGCTTGAAGCATTCACTGCTCTCTCTCTCTCTCTCTCTCTCTCTCTCTCTCTCTCTCTCTCTCTCTCTCTTTCTCTCTCTCTTGTCAGGGAGGCGTCCCCACAGCCACACTAACACACTGTGGAACTGGATAGTTGTTGGCACAGTCTATAGGGGCCAGTAAGCCAGATTGGGCGGGGAGAGCATTCCATCGTTATAACACAATGCCATAAGAAGACACAAGATTCTTTTCAGATTAATTCTTATACAAGAGGAATCTTCAAGCTCCACTTTCGTGCTGAAAAGGGAGGTAGGAAGCAGCCAGCCTTCTGTTGTGTTTTTGAGACCCCGGTTACCTTATTCATCTTGCTGAACAGGACAGGGCTTTCTTTCTCTTCCCATCAACGGGCTCAGAACGTCTCCTGGTGGCCCTGGCTGTGTGGATCTGAAAGCTGGCAAACCATTCTACTCTTGGGAAACTAGCTCTTCTGGAAGCCTGGCTCATTCTCCTTGTCCCACGACCAGAGTTCTTTTGGGTGTGAGGCCAACACATCACCAGGCCTCTTTGGAAGCCTCTGGCTTGCACAGCAGACCAAGCTGACAGGCTACCCGATGGTCTCTAAATGAAGTGCCCACTGATGAGAGCCGAGTGTGAGGCATGCTGCCAGGCCTGGTAGAGCAGGGTGTCCCTTCCTGAGTCACTCTTCCCAAGCTTAGCCGAGCCCTCCAAGTCACTTGTCTATGTTGCTGACAGACCCCCTCCCAGACTCCACATGGACTCTGAGGCCCAGAAACCTGGACGCTTGGTTTCTTAGCACAGATCCTGAGTGGAGAAGTCATCGAGCAGGGACTCAGCAAGGGGACCAAGGTGGGGTGAATGCCAGGAGAGGTATAGTGTAACCTTCAGTGTGATATTGACGATGTTTAGGGGTAGAAGTACATTAAAGGAAGCCCGTGTGAATTCTATAGACTTCTAATATGCCTTTGATAGCAATTGAAGCTCTCCTCCTTAATTCGTTTTTGTGCTTTCTCATGAAGCAGACATTTATCTAGAATAGAGAGTGATAACCCCATCTAAAGATCCTCATAAACTTTAAATACAAATAAGTAGCCTTGCCAAGCCTTTGCCCCCCCCCCACCACTGGCCCATCAAGACATTTTGAAGTGTTCTGTAGGGTAGGGACTGTGTGGGGAAATGATGACATAGTTTCTCCTTTTTTTCCATCAAGTTTCTATGTGTTTTCTTTGAATGGAAGAGAACTCCATATGTAAATGTGGTGATTATTTTTTCCACATTTCTTTTTTTGCAAGTTGAACACCAGGATCGACTGGGGTTGTAAGGATTCAGGCTTGAATATCAGTGGTAAATATCAACCAGGGACAGCAATCAAACACACACACACACACACACACACACACACACACACACACACAAATGAACACTGATGCACAGGACCACAGGGTCCCCAGAGTTACAACTCTGAGGGTCACCAGCTAGCATCAATGACTTAATGAAATGGTCCTCCCCCTGAGTAGGAAGAAAATGGGCCTGTGTCTTCTGCCGGCATACATGCTCTGTTTGCAAGCATGCCAGGCAAGCACTAAGCATTCACCCAGCCTGAGGGAGCTGGCAGAGGACCACAGGGACATTCCACTGAAACTGGGCCATCGGGAGCCACAGACAAAGGCAGCTGATTCAAGTGCACCAAATTGGAGTTTTTCTAATCAAATATATTAAATTCACCATCATTCTTGATTGTTTTAATGGGAAGAAAGGGCAGCTGTGTCTTTTATTTTCTGAGCATATTATTTCGTGCCATGGGGTAGGAAGAAGGGGAGGGAAGGGGAAGTTGGCTGGAAAGGAAGAGGGGTAGAGATAGCAAAGAGAACTCCAGGAAACCAATGCCCTTTGTTTTCAAAGTCAAATGATTTTGCATGCTATTCAGCTCTGCATGGAGAGTTCCCAGAATCTTCACTCCCTGAGAAGAAGTCCAGATACTCTGTCTCTGGAGCTCTCTTATACAGGAGTAGAAAAGTAGTCTGAACAGATGGGCAGCTCAGAGCTCTCAGCAGAGAACCCGGTGACAAAGGCTAAGCATATTGCTTCACTGGACACATGGAAGCCTGCTCAGCAGAGCTCCTATATTTGAATATTGTGCTGTCTCCCTCCTATATGTGTTCCTTATAAAAAGATTTGTATCTCAAGAACTTGAGGGGGAAAAGCATCTTTATTCTTTTAATCACCTGGGCTAAGAATTCAAAAATAACCTTTTCACCATTTGTCATGGTTTGATCCAGGTGTCCCCCACAAACAAGTGAATGTGTTCTGATAGATTGATCCTCAGCTGATGGCAGTTTGGGTTTTACAACCTCGATGAAGCTGTGTTGTTGGGGGCCGGCTTATGGGGGTTATAAGCCAGCTTCCCCTTGCCAGAGTTTGGCACACCTTCCTGCCGCTGTTTGCAGTGCTGTGGCGGAGGTGATGTCCACCCCTCTGCTCATGCCATCGTTTTCCCTGCCAGGATGGAGTCCCCCCTTGAGTCTGTAAGCCAAATAAACCCATTCCTCCATAAGCCGCTTTTGCTTGGGTTCTATCTGCGCAGCAACTAGAAAGCAGACTGCAACACCATTTGAACACGGGATTTAAAATCATAGTGAAGAAACTAATGTCCCAACCTTTTTGTTTTTTAAAATAGTTTAACATATAGTCCAAGTGCGATGCTTCCTGTCCCAAGTGAGCACTACAGACAATGTGATGGTGTACACCTCCAGCTTCAAAGAGGAACTTGGGTGTGTGATGTCACTTCCTCCGTCTGCAATGTTGGTAACAGGATGAACCTGAACGAGAAGGGAACCAGACATTCCACTGTGAAATCAATTATATCAGCCCATTGTCAGACAGAAGACTACAGTAGACATCATGTTAGTTCTTGGAGCTTCTCACAGTCAAGTGCACATTGCAGGGGGAACAAAGGGCTTCCACGCGGGACTCACAGGCTCCCGCAGGCTAACGTGAGTCACCCAGAGAAAGGCCTTTGGAAGCTCGTGCCTGTTACAGCTGGAATGTGAAGGCAGCTGGCTGGGTTAAAGGGCCAGAGAATAAAGCCACAGTGTGGAACGGAGACCCAATTCAGCAAAGAGAAGATGTATTAACATGGGCTCTGCCTGCCTCCCTGGAGGCCCCCTTTTGGAAACAAATGAATTGGTTCCAGGTCTTAAAAAAAAAAGAGGGTGGAGGCTTTTTTTCAGAAAAATGTTTTGGAGCCCCCTTTTGATTGTCCTCATTTGAAATGTCATAAGACAGAGTCTCTACAACCGGGGGAAATGAAGCTCTCGTTCCTTGGAGAAATGGAATGAATGAATCAGTTCTCATCTCCTGTCATCTACAGTGAGCTTCTCACCTCTTCAAATAGGTCCCTTGCTTTGCCACAAGACAGACATCTAGGTGAGGCAGGTCAAGGAGAGGAAGTAATTGGCTGTGTATTCCTCTTCTCAGACACAAAGCCCTTCTGTCTCTATGGCCCCCATCCCTCAGGGCACGGCCCAAGCAGGCAGGGTGACAAAGGCCATAGCCAGGCTGTTCTTCAGCAGCCCTGAGTAGTGAGCCTCCTCAGCAGCCTGGGAGTCTCCAGAGAGGCTGGTGTTCTTAGCTGTGGGTGGTGCTGAGTGTGGCCGCCTCCTCTCACCTGTGGCTTCAAAGAACAGAGGTGAAAAGCAATTGGAACAGAGGGACTGAGTGGTGCCCCTGAGCCTCACCAAATTTTCGAAGTAATCATTGTAACCCTAGCCTCTCTGTAGCTTGGTCTTCCCTGGTGGGGATGACAACCATAGTGTGCAAGTGACACTGAGGGTGATAACTGAGGAGGAGACACAGGACATCCAAGGCAGAAGGTGAACCTTCACTTTGCCATCATGTGGTTTTTATTCATTATAAAGGTTCTGCTTCCCTTTTGACAGCTGGTCAGGTTCATTCTGATCCGCCCTGCAAACATGTCGAATGACCCGAGTTAGAGGAAGAGTCTGGGTTGATGCGCACACATGATCTAGCCTAACCATCAGCTTTCCTCATACCCTGCAAGCAGGAGTCACAACTACTTAATAAAAAGCCACATTCACCCAAGAACTTTGACATTTTGAAGACGTGACATGTAGGGCACTTGCGTGTTCATCCTCAACATTTCCATTTCAGAAACAAGTTGAAAAAAAATATATCAATAGACAGATTGTCAGATAGAACTGTTGATTGATTGATTTTTGCCAGGTAAATTTGTTAATGTACAATTCTCCTCTCATTGTCATTTAAAAAAAGATAAAGACCACAATGATTAATCAGTCTTTACTGGGGAAGGACACATGCCTTCATTAAGCTGGTATATATATGTAGGGCACACAAGCTCTTTTAATATTCATAAAATCTATGTATATTAAACCTTCTCTGGGGGTGGGAAACTTTGGCTGATTCCTGTACCCCTGTACCCCCAGGAAGTCAGTTACTGGTTGGTATACTTCTAAGTACTTGTGTAAGTAGTCGGCTAGCTCGTTCTTTTTCTCACTTAACCTCTCTCTGAATTGCCTTCACTTATATACATAAGCAACCAAATGCATGTCATTTTTGTAGCGTTGACCCACATCCACGTGAAACATCCCAGAATTCAGGAGAACGAGTGAAACAACTTATACCATTCCAAGCTGCATTCTTCCTGCCTCCCACTTGCGTTCCTGTGCAAAGGGCTCTCATCATCACCCTTGTGGAGGAGCACACAGGGCCCATAAGGAGGACCCACCTTTCCTTGGCCTTCATGGCAGCTCTGATAACGCTAGACATAGACAGAGCACAGCCCACACAGAAACCAAAGAAGCCTCCTGCCTTGCCCCCTGGGAACTCGATTTGGTGTAGGGCATTCTTGGGGCTCATCAGCCTTTCCTGGTCTTTTATCACACTTCTGTCCTGCCCCCCTCCCTCAGGAGAGAAGGGCATCTGAGTCCATCTCTCCCCTTGCCCCTTGGGCAGACAAACGCAGGAGCTCCACTTTAAAGAGAACTGCTTCTTCTGAGCAGGGGCCTGGGCTGCTCTTCTCAGCTGGAACCTGGCCATCGCCCCATGTGGGGTCCGGGGCTACTTGGGCAGGCAGGAGATGGGGAACTGGAAGGCCCTCTACTCCTACTGAGTTGGGTTCTCACACTGAGGCCTCATGTGTTGTGAATTATAGAAATGCCAGCCACACCCACGATGAAATACCAGCACCAAAAAGCCTTTGAAAGCCAAGTGTAAGTGACTTTGAAAAGCTGGCTATGGCTCTGGCTCTGTGGGGCTTGCTTCCATTAAAGCCAATCGGATGGAGTGTCTTGAGCTTGGGGCACCAGGTTGGCTCATTTCTGGGGCTTTAAGTTTCTGCTGCCAGCAGCGAGGGTCGTGTTGGGATCCCATTCTCCCTGCAAAGAGGAGTGACCCTTCTTGCAGATCTAGTTAGTCTTCCTAGGAGGTCTCTCTATGGTCAGAAAGGGATACTCAGAAAATCACCAAAGCATATCGAGCATAATCCTGGGGTGAGAGATGTCAGTGTCTCTTGTTGGTATCTGAGTTGGAATCTGTAGCCATTCAGTGCCCAGCTGGCTGGCCACACAGGCATTAAGCCACCTCCCTGCTCTGAATCCTTGGTCCTCCCACCCACATGCTCAGGGGGTGCTCCTCCCGCCCACTGGCTCAGGGGGTGCTCTGTCCCTCCTGGAGTAGAGCTGGTGAGCAGAGCAAAGAGGAGGGGTGGGGTGCTCCTGTAAGTGGGGCTTGGGAGCCTCTAAAGTGACTTTGTGCAGAACACAGCCCTTGGTTTTCATCTGGGAGGCTCCAGTTCTAGCAGGGAACTTCTTAAGTGTTAAGAGCCTCATTGAGGTTGATGCGCTCTGGTTTCATGCGGTTTGAAGTTCTCATGTCTTACTTACTTCTGATGTGGTATCTTTAGCCAATGAAAGCTATTCTCCTCCCTGTCCTTGCCCAACCCCAGCCCCAGTTCAAAGTTTCTAAACTGAGAATTCTTGGTTTCTGTCTTCAACATTTCCTCCCGGTGACATCTCTTCAGGGCTGAGAAGATCATTTCCTCAGATGCTCTCAGGAGCTGTGATGGATGTTCATTTCCTCTTTTGCTCAATGAGGGGCAGCAAAATGTCTAGGAAGGGAGCCTGGGAAGCAGGGGCACGTGCATTCCCAAATGTACACATCATGCTACGGACATGCTAAAAACTGACAATACCTAATACGCCACCTTGAGTGCCCCTGACCTACCGGTTCTACCAGCCTGAAAGACACCAACACCCTCTGAACTGCCAACATGCAAAGATCACATTGAGTTCTCCACCTCCCTCTGGTTCTGGGCCCTGTCAACCATCCTTCAGCTCTTGTTTAAGTCATGCTGATGAACTGGTTAATTGGGTGTCATGGCAGGTTGTACCACATCATGGTTCAAATTGGTTCTGGTGTCCATTTTCACCCTCACCTCCGATTTGCCTTTATTTTGTGACCCAGACCTCTTGGACACTTACTTCCCTCACTGATTCAATGGGGACACATGTCTGCAAGTCTAGAAGGACCATCATTTTCATGCCATCAGAGAGGGATCTTTGTCACCCACTTAATTTTTTTTAAAATATATATTTATTGACCATACTGTGTTACATTATTCAGTGGGCAAATGATGAGCTGTTATTCCCAATTCCCCAATGCCACCCCTCCCCATCCCCAATCAGCTGGATATCCTTCTCCGTGTACCATCTGGATCAATCCTTGTGGCAGGGGGCCCTGGATAGCCTAGTACTCAGCCCGGACCTCCTGGCTCAAGTGTGTTGTTGCTGAAGGGTGCCATGCCTCTGGATAGTCTCCCCCACCACAGCTTTTGCAATCTTTCCGCCCCCTCTTCCGCGTAGTTCCCTGAGTTGTGGTGGATGAGTATTAAGGCTGCTTTAAGATTGTGAGTTTAGGGGTCTTTGTGATGAAGATCTTTGGTTTCTGTCTCACTGGCTTATCCTGTGTAGGTTGAATGTCTGTGGCTGTGGGTCCCTCGTTCCTCCCTTCATTCTCTGCGGGGTTCCATATGGATCCTCCACGGTATGACTATGGTGGTTCCTCTCCAGCCAGAATCTCAGGCATTGGCCTACGGTCAGTTGTTAGTGTCACCCACTTAATTTTAAAGAATCAGAAAGAAGAAGTTTGAGGAACTGTATTCTTAGCAGCAGCAGCAGCAGCAAAAGGAGTGTTTGAGTTCATGTCCAGGTTTGGGCAGGTTTGAGCTCTGGCCCCAGCAATCCAAGGGCCAGGGACATGGAGGCTTTGCTGGAGTCAGCAGGGGAGGGTTTGTAGGCTGCCAGGGTTTTCAGCTAACTATCCTTTTAGCTGAAAATGTCCTAGAATGAAGAATCCATTAGGAGGATCCTAGCTGGTGAGGAGAGGACAGATTTCACAAAAGGCTGAAGAATTCTAAAATAAGAAGTTAAAGCTGAGTTGAACTGTGACAACAACAGCGCTTCTTTGTTTCTGCTGGCAAAGGACTGCCGATGAGCAGTCCCAGATCCATGGCTGCTACGCCCCATCCAGGCCTGCAGATTCCCTTTGCGATAGGACTGTTCATATTTTAGTTCTTCATCAAGGGTATACTGGGCCAGCCAGACTTTTTGGTAGCATTGAGCTGAAGTGTTTGAACCTGGTGATATGAGGTGATCACCTACCTCAATGCCAGTCTCCCCCAACCCCGTCCATCATTGGACCTGTCTCTGAACACACTAGAACTTTCTAAAAGCTCCTCAGGCTGAATAAATGACTTCCTCACACTCTCACGTGTCTTATATCTTGCATCACCCCTTCAGCCTCTTCCCTTGCACTGCACTCTGAATGGACTAACAATCTGGGTCCCTCCCCTCCAATTTGGTGATGGCATTGGTTAGAGATCCTCAGAAGTAACTAAACTATGAGGGCGGAGTCCTTATCAATTGGACTAATGTCCTTTTAAGCGAGGCCTCCAGAGGATTTCCTTGTTCCTTTCACCACGTGAGGATTTAGTAACAAGACTGCTGTGTGTGGATGGGAAACAGATCCTCTCCTCAACAAAGAATCAGGCTGCTCTTTGATCTAAAAATATCCAGCAGCCAGAAGGGTGAGAAATACATTTCTGTTGTCTGTAAGCCACTTGGTCATATGGCGCGTATCGTGGCAGCTTGGACAGACTAACACACCTCCACACTCTTCTATGAACTTCCACCAGAGTAGCTTGAATGTGCTGAGTCTGCTTTGTCCTCAAGCTTTGGTAAATCTCTTCTTATCCAAAGCCTTTCTCTGAGGTTTCCTCCTCTGAGCAGCTTTCCTATTCTTCCCTTTTGTGACCTTCGAATAGAAGCCTTTGCCTGCCTTTGTAATGATTGACTTCAAATGCTTGTGAGAGCCTGATGGCTCAAGCTCCTCTCACTCCTTCGACCTCATGTACATAATATGGATCTTACTGTAAAAGTGATTACACAAACCAAAAACACATTGTTGGATATTTTAAGGGCCTGAAGACAACATCTAACATGGAGTAGTCCATGGGAACAGAAGTTCCCAGAAAATAAAAGCCACACCTGTGTTAAACATCCTACAAGGCTGATTGGAACTTCGGTACTTGTGGAGAACTGGAATATTACAGGTCGGGAGCTAAAGTATCTTGGTTATCTTTAGTCCCCTAGGTAGCCATTTATTGCCTGCCTCTGCCTATGACCTAACATCCTTGTAACTCTAGGTAAACCCCTTTGGAATGTACAAACAGATCCCTAGCTTCCACCAGCCCAAAGGCTAAGAATGTCCTCAGACAGCATCTGATACCTATTGTAGACAGTTCCCTGCTTGACTGTAACCCATCTCTACCAGTACATTTGACCTATGACTCTTTTTGTCCTCTTACTATAAAAACTTCATGAAACTGCTACCCAGTTGGAACATGGCATAGAAGGTCACCTGAGTCTGTGTACCCAGGCCATGGCTATTCATATTTGGCTCCAGGATAAACTATTATTCTCTTTGAGGTGGCAACAATTATTTTAATGCATCAACATTAGTATGAGAGAAATTTTAAAAAGTCCGCTTGACCATGTTTAAGGAAAAACAAAATTAAACAAGGGTATTCCTTATTCAGGATTTAGAAAATACCAGGTGGACTTGGGCAGTGGGCATATGTGGTCTTAGAAGCAACTGTTCAAGATTTCTGAGCCCCCGTCTGTATCTCCCAGACCAAGCCCTGCAGGATGGGACCTGCAAACAGGCACTGTAAACACATGTGCCTGGTGATTCTGAGATCTCTGGGTGAGGCAAGGTCTCTATCCATGTAATATTTGTGGGTGGAGGATGGAGGGTTTCTTCAGAAGCAACTTAAAAACAGTGAGGCTTATGGTGGATCATAGTTTAAGGTGATATGGTCCATCGAGGCAGAGAAGGCACGGTGGCGGTGGGATCTTGTGACGTGGCTCGTTATATCTCTGTGGATAAGGAAGCAGAGAGCTAGGCAGAAGAGGGTGCACTTTAACCCCTAAATTCCACTTACTCCAAGGTTTCCACAGCTTCCCAAACAGCGCCACCAGCTGGGGACCAAGTGTTCAAACACGTGAGCCCATGGGGGATGTTTCACATTTAAAGCATGGCTTTGAAGAGGAGATGAGAAGGAAAGGAGAGGCTTATAGATGTACTTATTATGGTTCAAGAATTTCCAGCAAGCCTCCCACTCCTGGCAATTGTAGGGGAGTAACTTGACTTCAGAACGAATCCTCTCTTCCTTTCCTCTGTGACTTTTTTTTTTGGTAGAACAGCAGATTGCCAAATTTTGTTTTCTTTTTTTTTAATTAATTTTTTTATTGTCCATAATGAGTTACATTATTTAGTGGGCCAACAATGCGTTATCCCCAATTCCCCAATGCCCCCCCCCCATCCCCAATCAACTGGATATCTTCCTCAACGATTTTAGACACAAAAACCCCTAAGCTCACAACATTAAAGTAGCCTTAATACTCACCCACCACGACTCAGGGATCTTCTGTGATTTTTGAAACGTTTGTAGAACAAGGAACGTCGTAATATGTCACTTGGATATTAGAACGAGGACCATAGACGTGAACGATGAGCACAGCTTGATAGGAGAGCGGATTCACAAGCAATGTCGCCATCTTGAAAAGAAGAGGAAAGACCCATGTCCCTCAGATCTCACATGGAAACAAACAGACCATCTGAGAGGTCAGATCTGAGAATTTTGTCTCTAAAAGGTCCACAATAAATGGACAGAAATGGACTCTTGGCCTTCATCAGCTTGGGTCCACCCCTCAGGCTGGAGAAATGGGGATGGGATTTGAGGTTATGGTGTCTTTGGTGTCCCTTGGGTGTTCTAGGAAACCAATGCCTTCTTTTGGAACCAGGAGTCAGTGGGGGTAGGGGAGGGGGGAGGACATCCAGCTGGGCTTTCTCTTGTCTCTGTGGCTGCCTGAAAGGGTCAGTGTGTCCCTACCCTCATTCCCAGCCTACAGTTTTGTTTTGTTTTCCCCTGGGATGAACTGTGGGTGTTGGTTTTTGTGGAGTGGGAAGG
Source organism: Zapus hudsonius (assembly GCA_004024765.1). Taxonomy (NCBI): domain Eukaryota; kingdom Metazoa; phylum Chordata; class Mammalia; order Rodentia; family Dipodidae; genus Zapus; species Zapus hudsonius. The sequence goes on along the minus strand of PVHP010013157.1, from coordinate 25,812 downwards.
TTCTATGGTAACTGAGGCAAGAGAAACATAGATGCTCACCCCTGTCAGGGTGGTGATGGGTGATTCAGGTCCATGGCATCTCCATCTGGGGATAAAATCAACTTGGAGGGGGAGACTTCTCAAGGTGACTACAAGAAGACAAAGAGAACAAACACAGGGCTTGGGAAATTCCGATCATCTTTGAAACTAAAGGCAGACAGGAAAACAGAATATACAGGACAACATGCCTGAAGAGAGAAGTCTGAGGGATGCGTCTTGGATGAATAAGGAACTGCGATCTACTTCTTCCTTTCCTTAATTTTTTATGTTTTGAAATTGATCATGAGATAGAAAACCTTTGGAGATTAAATTGATCTGGGAAGCAAAGGAGGAAATCAATTGCAGGTGCTCTGTTCCAAATCAGTTTCTCCAACACTGTTCGAAGAGTCAAGGAGATGAATTCATTGTTCTCTCTCTCTGTCTCCCTCTCTCTCTCTCTCTCTCTCCTTTAAACTCTGCCCTTGAAAATCAAATGGCCTTACCTAATGCTGGATTCTAATCACATGTAAAGCTATCGTGAAGAAAGGGTATTGTTCTCTGACAATGACAAAGGGAAGCTGTGGCAAGATGCCATGATCGATATTTACTGTGAAAGTACTTGAAAACGTATCTGCCCTAACATAAGCGTGAGCTGTATAACACAACATTGTCTAAATTTCACTTAACTTGTGACACCTTTACATTCTTACAGATTCAGGCTAGAGGCAAATAATAGGTAAAACAAAAGGCTCCAATAAAAAAAAAAAAAAACACAAGTCCTAAAAGTCCCAACTCAAGTAAACTCAATGTATGTCTATCAAATTCTAACAATAAAAAACCCAGAAAACAAAAATAAGATGTTCTAGCTCTTGCTACAATAAATTTTTTTTTCAGATTTTATCTAGATTTATTTTAACTAAATATTCTTGAAAAGACTTGCATACAAATTTTTAGGGTTACATTTATCATATAAACAAGCTAAGAATATATGGTTACCTATTTGTTGAATCAGTGTGTCTCTTACGACTGATTCCATTTTTTTTTTTTTTTTTTTTGGTTTTTCGAGGTAGGGTCTCGCTTTAGTCCAGGCTGACCTGGAATTCACTATGTAGTCTCAGGGTGGCCTTGAACTCATGGTGATCCTCCTACCTCTGCCTCCCGAGTGCTGGGATTAAAGGCGTGCGCCACCACGCCCGGCTATGACTGGTTCTTTAAGCAATCAGGTGTCCCTCCTTTTTTAGCTGTTGCTTCAAAATATAAACATTGACACTAGGTGGGTCTTCATGAAAGAAATTGATAATCAAGGAGTGTTATGCTTGCACTTCTTGGATAAAATCAGCTTATCTGTGTCTCTGTGTGGTTTTGGAACATAATCTATGACGTAGCTTTTTGAAGTATGGAAGGACTTCAGCTTTCTATGGCCACTCTGCCCCTTGCTCAGCAGACATGGCAAGGGGATAACTTCCCCCCTGGGCCAGAACACCTCACTTCTGCGCCCCTCAGAGCCATGCTCCTGGATTTGTCTTTGATAGTGGTGATGATAACATCAACGTGCATATTGTATTCATTTTCTCTTTAAAAATCCTTTTATTGACAACTTCCATAAATACAGACAACAAACCCTGATCATGACCCTCTCACCACCTTCCCTTTCCCAAATTTCCCCTCCACTGAATCTCACCTTTTCAACTCCTCTCTTTTCTATTTTGAGATTGTCATCTTCCCCTCTGTATTACTTAGGCCTTGTGTAGGTAGCATCAGCCACTGTGTGTGAGGTCATGAGTGCCACGGCCACTCTCTGTCTGGAAGACAGTATTATAAGCACTCCTCATTTTCCTTTGACTCTTACATTCTTTCTGCCATCTCTTCTGTATTGGTCCCTGAGCCTTGGAGGGTGTGACAGAGATGTTGAAGGTAGTCCTGGACACTCCACTGTTTTCAGTACTTTGGTGAGTTTTGAATTTTCCCAATGGTCACTGCAATCTGAAAAGAGAAGCATCTCTAATCAAAAGAGCATAAACAGAAGTATTTGGAGGATAGTTTGGTGGCATAATATAGCCCTTTAGCTAGACAACAATAATGGTTTTTCCCTCTAGGGCTTATGACCTCTCTAGCCATAGGTTTCTGGTTAGGTTTTTTAGTAACAAGCATTAATTCCCTCCCATGGAGCAGGCCTCAATTCCAGAGAGCATTTGGGTTCTCTCATAACAGACATGCCACCATTGCACCAGTTGGCACATTTAGCCTGGCTGGCCATCCATAAAGCTTGCATGGTTCACTGCTGGTCAAGACCATTGATAACTTCTTTCCCTAAACAGGATGCATAGGTCTTTCCAGAGTCCTAACAGCTAGTTAACGGGTAGGAGGCTTCCAACTCAGCTCCAGGTTTTTCAGTGCTATAGCCCAAGCCTGTGGAGTCTTTAGCAGTAGGGTCTTACCAACTAGTTCTGGTGGGCAAATAAGAGCGTTGGCAATAGCCTGTAATCTCTTGGGGGCCAGAGGCCTCCCTGGGCAACAACTGACTGGAAGATATCCCACCCCTGGCACTGAAAATTTTCCAATAACAATCAATGGCTTCTGGGTACATTATCTATATTATTGGTGTCATAGTCAGCCACACACCACTGGAATGAATCTCTAAATCAGGCACAGTTTTGGGAAGAAAGTATTTATTGAAGTCACAGATCCAGGGGAAGTTCCATAATGGAGAAAGAGGCTGGCCCCCTTTCACAGGTCCAAGCAGAGAGAGAAACCCATCACATGCACCTCAAAAGCAAGCAAGAACATTCCAACTCTAACCTGGTAAACAGTGGGAATTCCAGGCTTGAGCTCAGACTGCTCTTTGCATATGTACAGCTGGAATTCCAGACCCACCCCAGAAACACCTTAGGACTGGACCCTAGGATCTGGCTAAGGTGACACACCCTCTAGCCAGGCAGCTGGAGAAAAACCTTAATAACTCATGAATCTATTGGGGGGACATTCTTTCAAACTACCACAATCCACCCCTGACCCCCAATAGATTTATTACCATCTCACACTATGTTCAGCCCAACTTTAAAGGTCCTACGGTCTTTACCAACTTTAAGGCTGTTCCAAAGTCCCAAGTCTTATCTGAGATTTAAGATTGTCTTTTAACTATAAATTCTGTAAAGTCAAAACAAGTTGCAAACTTTTAACATATAATGGCACAGATGAAACATTTCCAACTGCTATGTAACATACCTTTCAGCCAGGCAGCTGGAGAAAAACCTTAATAACTCTTAAATCTATTGAGAGACATTCTTTCAAATTACCACAAAAGGCTACTTCTGCCCAAACTCCCTCTTTTTTAACTTATATATTATTAATTAGTGAAGAAGTAGATTTCTATATGGCTTATCATAACATCTTAAAATGTTGATTAACCCTCTTCCCACTCCCTCCTCTCTTCAACGTGCCTATTGCATTTCTAATTGTCCATTCCTGATCAGGTTCCAAGACACCTCATAGAACTTCTACTATGGAACAGCTAGAGATTGAATCATATCCAATCCACCCCCAATCCATATGTTGAAGCCCTCTCTACCACATGAAGAGTGTTTAATTTTCAGTATTGTTTTTCTTTCTTGCAGTATTAGGTCTTGAGCCTGCATGCTAAGTAAAAGCTCTGCCACTGAGATAAATCCCCAGTCCTTTCTGCATTTAAAAAAAAAAATCAAACAACAACTTGGAAACAGAGTCTCACTAAGTTGCCCAGGCTGGCTTTGAACTCACTCTGGCAGGTTGGTCTTGAACTTGTGATCTTCCCACCTCAGCCTCCCAAGGCCTGGTGGAGAGTCTTTAAGAGGTTGAATGAAAGTTGAATAAAAACTTAAAGGAGAGATCCTAATCTGAAAAAGCTACGATTTTATAAGGACATAGATGAGGACACAGCCTTGTGGGGACACAGCAAGAAGGTGCTGTCTGGAAGCTAGAGTCTGAGCTCTGAGAAAATAACCCTTTATTGTTTAAGCCACAGGGTCTATGGTATTTTTGTTACAGCAGCCCAAGAAGACTAACACAGATGTGAAACCAGGAACAAAAGGATTGTAGCAGGCTAAGCTGGGAACTAGAGTTTAGATAATACCCAGCAAAATTTCAATGGCCCTCAACAATTAAGTACCTGAATTCTTGTCTATAAAGTTAAAGAATTAAAATTATAGACCACCAGAGGTTAAGGTGTAGTGGGAAATTTTATTTAAAGGAAAATGGGGAATTATTTAAAATGGGGAGAGATTTCCAGCCACCAGTGTGGGGAGAACACGTGGGAGAGGTTTTAACAAAAATCTATGCTGTTTAGCCAAACAAGCAAGAAAAGATCATGAGAAGGAAAGGTTCATGTGGAAGAGAAATCTTACATATATCCTTCATATCCTTCTGCTAGGCGGTGTGAGGGAAGAAGAGGCAGAATTATCTGTTTAGAGAGTATTTCCTGCCCCAGCTGAGCAGGGAGACAGGTGGTTGGTCTATACCTGACCAGTTTTAGCACCTAGGTTTGAGCTCTAGCTAGACACCTTTCACTTAAGGGGAGGGTCTATGGAGCTCCCTAGTAATCTCCTGAGACCATATAACCACTTCTGTGGATCCAAAACTTCCATCTCCTCTGGTTTCTTTTAATATTGGATTAGGTATTTTTGCATATTTCAATAATAAAATTTGTGCTATTCTTTGATCTTTATGGAATTGAACAGTTTCTTTAAGGGGTCTTACCATAACTTTAATTTCGCCTTTAAAATCTAAATCAATCACTCCTGGCAAAATTTCAAAATTCTTTTTATAATTAGAACTTCTTCCGATTATCAGGCCATATAGTCCCTCTGGTAATGGTCCTTTTAAATAAGTATCCACCAATTGTACTCCATCCTCAATAGTTAATATATAATCACATCTTACAGCTAAATCTAGACCAGCACTTCCTGGAGTAGCTCTAGGTAAATCATAAATTGTAAAGGAAGGAGTTTAAATGGGTTTAATTAGATTCTATATTTTTCAGTAATGATTGTTCTGTTTCCAGTAAAGGAGACCCTCTTGTTTTTAGGGGGCTGAGAGTTTGCCCCCTTCTCGTTTTTTGATTCCTCATGCCACAGGATGGCCATGAGGGCTTTCTGAGAGCATCCTGTCCCTTCTCAGCCCTTTCTGTTCTTTCTCGTCCTTCTATGGCATTACTTCTAGTCACACAAACACTAACACTCTGTTATCAATATGGAGCATTTATTGAGGTCTTACACTGTGCTGAGCACTGCAGTTACTCAATATTTATATAAGGCTTGCTATACAAGCAAGACTCTGCTGTGAACTAATTAACATTGTTAATCTTCATAACAACTCAGAGAGGTTGTTAATAAATATCATCATCCCCACTTTCTAGCAGCTAGTTCAGGCAAGCTTGTCTTCAGAGCCCTTGCTGTTAACCACTGTACCGTGCAGCCTATGTAAAGTTTGTTTGTCTCTCTTAAGACATACTGTGGACTTACAGAGTGGGTACTAGTCAGAGTTGTGCTCAGAGAGAGAGAGACTGAGACAAAGAATTGCCCATGCCATTTTCCCAGTGTCATGCCACTAAACCCAAGCCATCCAATACCAGAGGCTTCCAGCCTTACCACATGCACAGGTCCTCTAAAGATGACCGTGCGGGACACAGATCGTCCTCTGCACAGTGTTTAAGACTCTCCATGCAAAAGGCCCACCTGGTGAACAGTCCCGAAGTGTGGGGTGCATGCTTGCAGGCCGCAGACAGAAGAGGCTCTCCAGGCCACCCCACTGCATTCCTGGGGCTTTGCCCCGACTCCCATCTCAGAGGCCAGGGAGGGGCTGCTTGGGAGTCAGAGCTTCTGTGTCTGTAACTGGAGTAACTTCTCCAGTTCAAAGTCGGCCTTGCACCTGCAGACTCCCCATTACACTGCTGGCAGGATCAGGGATAATGATTCTCGTATTTGCATTTGAATTAATGTTGAGTTCAGAGTCACAGATTCCTCATCAAGAAGGATTTAGAGCAATTGCTGATATCCTGGGGATCTGTGACCAGCTCATTATTTTCATCTCACAGGGTAGTACTAGAATCTTCATTTTTTTTTCAAGTCTTCTTTCAAAAGTTTGGCTCTCTTTACCCCCATGATCATAATTATAATAATTTTGAAACATCAGTCTGCTCAGATATCAAGGTGTTGAATGGATAATTTCACTTTAATGAATTTGTCTCATAATGGGCTTATTTTCCACATCTGTCCTAAGCTGAATAGCTAACTGGTTAATATGAGAACTGTTCCGTTTCATTAGCTTCTCCCTGTTGACTTCCTCGATGCCAATGCAGAAAAATATGCAAATGAAACCATCTGATCGGCTCCATTCACTGCAGGATGTCATCTACCCCAGGGCTTCAGAGAGGTCAGCGAGGACTTGTTATGGGCATTGCAGACACTTGTACCTGAGACCATCTTGGACAAACTATTTAACGGCTACACAGCCCTGGCAAGGATGGATGTGAGAAGGAGGTTTGTCTGGTGACCTCTGAGAGAGAGGAGGAAGAATATGGGGACCCAGAGGGAGCCAGGAAGATTTGTTGAAGGGCTTGAGTTTGAGGTGAGAATTTTACAGTAGTCTCTGGGTGATTGTATGGGCTAGGGGAATACTGTGGAAAGTAGTTTCAGGTAAGAGAGAAAATGTCAGCTGATTACATGGCCTCCTGGAGAAAGAGAGGTGGGGTACTACCATCATGGGGCTCTCAGTTCCACCAAGATACAGAAATGATTAGGTCCGATGCTCTGGCCTAAAAAAGAAAGCACGACAGAGATGCCTCGTCCCTCACAGCAAGAAGGCCGCATGCACAGGTCTGTGCCATTCAATGTCTTATCAAAGACCCAGGTTGTGTCTGCCTTTCTGTTCTGATATCCTTCAAGAAACTCCTCAAGCTTTTGCTCCTCAGGGCTGCATAATGATTACTGGCAAAAGCTGAGGTTGTTTCCTTCCTGGAGTGGGTGGAGGATGCTACTCTCTCTTCATTCCTAAAGGGAAATATCCTTCACCTAGAGTCCAGATGGGCCAATTTAGGTTATATCTTTTTCTAGGACTCATAACTGTTGCCAAGGGTAGGCAGGGACTGTCACCTTAAACCTGACCTCCGGAATCACTCCCGGCAAGAGGTCTATGTGTATGATCTCCATCCAGTTAAACCAGTCAGTGTCCAGTCCTGGGCTGGTGGTGGGATCATTGTTAAGCAGGGCATATGGGCCGTCCAGTGATGGGCAGCTATTAGAGAGATGAGGAAGAAATTCAAGGCGTTAGTCACCTTTTTTATTGTGACAAAACACCTGAGACAGTCAAACCTAAAAGCAGAAAAGATGTATTTTTGATGCACAGTCCGAGAAGTTTCAGCCCTTGGTTGCTTGGTGCTATTGCTTGGGGCCTGTGGTAACTCAGTGCATCATGCAGGGAGAGCATGGCAGACGAGCCTGCTCAGCTAAAGTAAAGGGAGAGGGAGACAGAGAAAGGGAGAAAGAGGAGGCTGGAGCATCAGTATGTCCTTCAGAGGCATGACCTCAGTTTGCTAACTCCGCTCGTCTCCATATCTTGAAGGTTCTACCACCCTGCAACAGTACCATGGGTGTGGTTCCAAACCTTCAACATTTGTGTCTTTGGGAGACACGAAAGATCTGCATTATAACATAAAGTAACAGTACTCACTATGCCAAGCCCTACAAGAGTGTCACCAACACTGGTTTTTAAAAAGGATATTTATGAGAGAGAGAGAGAGAGAGAGAGAGAGAGAGAGAGAGAGAGAGAGAGAGAGAGAGAGAGAGATGCCAGAACCTCTAGCCACCTCCAGATGCATGCATCACCTAGTGCATCTGGCATTGGGGAATTGAACCCTGAACCCTGTTCCTTAGGCTTTGCAGGCAAGTGCATTAAACTGCTGAACCATCTCTCCAATCCAACACTGTTTTGAAGGTGAGGGTCTTAGCTAAGTCCACAAGCCCCCCATTGGACTATGACCAAACCAAACCTCCCCTGAGGTTCTGAGACCAGCAGCTTTGCTTCAGGTGTTTATGAGTCATATAGACAAACAAAACAAAACAAAACAAAAAACAAAGAGACTAGAAAACAGAAAGAGCAAAACGTAGAGCTACTAGAAGGAGGTGGTGTATGTCTGTGATGCTCTCTACACAGGGTATGTTGGGTGTATAATCTGCCCCATGTCCCGTTAACTTTCCGAGGGACAGAGTCAGAAATTGGACATTCTCTGTAGCACCCTAGGATCCCATAACCTCACATATTCAATGAACAGAGAGAGTGAAGACGTGGTGGGGTGTCATGGTTGTCCTCCTGCTTGGCAGACATGGCCTTTTCTGAGTACTTCCTTGATTTTTATGCTCTTCATGTTAAATGTGCCTTTTGCATCTTTTAATTACCCGAGAATGTTGATAAATTGTCTTTTTTGTGCGTTATTTTCAGTTCACCCTTTGGGACTTACAGATGGCACTTCATCGTTTTTAGCTGAAGGCTTGGTGCGTATGAGGAAATGACCATTTTCCCACAGGTTATTGTACATTTGAGCTATGACTATACATTTTTATGTAGCTGTGGAACTGATGACAGCAGTCACAGAGTATGTTCAAGTGGGACAATCCCGAGGCGGCCTCTTGTCTAGTAACAGACATACCATAGGCCTAGAGATTCCACACTTTTAAATTGGGCTAAAAAAGACAGGGGTGTGGAGGAGAAGGAAAGAGCTGAGTGGCCCGAACTAGGTTTGTAGACAGGCTGAAGAATAAGTTGCCTAGTGTACAAGGTCAGGGGCTCAGACCCCTGAGGACAGTGAAGAAGAAAGAGGTAGCGGCATGGTTTAGATCTTGTGTCTTGTGTCCCCTCCCCCACAAAGTTTTTGTATTAGAGCTTGGTCCCAGGTAGCTGCTGTCAGGAGGTGATAGAATCCTTAAGTAGGGAATTGTGGGGCCCCTGGTTTCCTCCTTGTTCTCTTTCTCTTCCTAGCCACGGGGTGAGCAGTTTTGTTCTGCTACATTCCCATCATGGTGTGCTGCCTCACCACATACTCAAAGAAAATGGAGCTGAGCCCTCCAAAACCAGGAGCCAAAATATATCTTTTCTCTAAAAGTCGATTATCTCAGGTATGCCAGCTCATTCTGGTTGTCAATTTGGTTGGATTAAGAAAGGCTTAGAGGCATGGTGTGCATACATCTTAGGGTGTGTCTGTGACACAAATAAATCATGAGCCTTCAGCACAATGAGTGAATGAGTCCCTCGATGAATTCATATGATGGCATTGTTGGGAGGTGATAAAAGGCAGGAGGTGGGATCTAGCTGAAGGAAGTCTGTCACTAAGGGTGTGTCTTTGTGGCCATATTTAACCACTATTCCTTTGTGTAGACATCCACTTTCTCTGCTTTTTGGTCAGCCATCAAGTGAATAGCTTTCTCCACCACATGTTCTGACTGATTGCATGAGTCCAAGAAACCATGGACTAAACCCTGTACAACCTCCAGCCAAGGTTAATCTTTCCTTTCTTAAGCTGTGTCTCTATTTTGTCACAGTAATGATAAAAGTAACTAATATATTAGGTGTTTGTTATAGTAATGGAAAACTAACACAGACAGTTAAGTGGGTCACATAAAGAATAGGAGGTTTGGGTTGGAGAGATGGATCAGTGGTTAAGGTGGCTGCCTCCAGAGCCCGAGAACCCAGGTTTGATTCCTCGGTACCCAAGTAAGCCTGATGCACAGAGTGGTGCATGCATCTGGAGTTCGTTTGCAGTGGCTAAAGGGCCCTGGCATGCCCTCCCATACACATTCTCTCTCTCTCTCTCTGCTTACAAATAAATCAATAAAATATTTTTTAAAAAGAATATGAGGCTTCATCACATAGTTTCTGTATAGCCTTCCTTTCCCCAAAGTAGCAGCCAAAATGAGCTGTGATGACATAGATTCCTGGTGGCCCACCCAGTATCTACAGTCATTGAGGTCATGAATGAAGACGACACTGTGACCATCAAAAAAATGAGCCCTCTGTCATTCCAGAATTAAACTCCTTTACAAAGACATTAACACATGAACATATTGTAGTTTGATCACACCCCCCCCTCGGATTGCTCTCCTTTGTCCCCTCCCCACCTCTCTTCCACCGAGCCCTCCTCTCTCTCCAAGAAGTGCTTCTTCTGTTTGGATGCCTCATTCTTTTCTGCTTTCCTCCATCCTCTATGTCAAAATGTCACTGGACTCCATCTTGTGCAGGTTTTGTCAGGTCCACAAAGTTGACTGTGAGGTCATGAGTGCAGAGGTCATGTTCAGAGGACAGTGCCCCCAAGTACTCCCTCCCACCCTGTGGCTCTAACATTCTTTCCACCTCCTCTTCTTCCGTGTTGCCCGAGTCTTGGAGGACATTATAAAGATGTCTCATTTTGCCCTGAGCTCTCCACAGCCTCTACTTTTCTGCACTTTGATGAGTTTTTAGTATTGAGCACCATCCATAGAGAAACCTCGGGTTAGCAGAACAACACCAGTTAGTTTTCTGTTACCTCCTTTACAAGGTTCCCTGTGCCTGGCAGGTGTGATAGCAATAGGCACTGGATGAATGAAACTCTTCTTTAACATACTTTTATTTATTTATTTGCAAGGAGAGAGAGAGAGAGAAGGAGAGAGAGAGAGAGAATGGGTGCACCATGGCCTCCTGCCGCCGCAAAGGAACTCTAATTGCATGTGCCGCTTTGTGCATCTGGCTTTATGTGGGTTCTGTGGAATCAAATACTGGTTGTTAATGCTATTATGTCTTGAACCTAGGATTGTTTCTCAGCTTCTCTGCTGGGGGCTGGAGGCTTCTTCCTGAGGTCTGGCCAGTGCTTTGTTGTTTAGCTGGTCCTGGCCTCTCCTCCCCAAATATGTCCCCTCCCATAGTGTGATAAGAAAAAAAAATATATCTCCAGGGGATTGGGAAGAGAGCTATCAGTTAAAAAAGAGTTTAATTGCAAAGCTCACTGACCTGGATTCAATTCCCCAGTTATCCATAAAGCCAAAATGCACAAAGTAGTGCAGGCATCTGGAGTTCATTTGAAGTGGCAAGAGGCCCTGGTATGCCCTTTCTCTCTCTCTTTCTTCTTTCTCTCTGTCTCATAAATAAATAAATAAATAAATAAATAAATAAATAAATAAATAAATAAATAAATATGTTTTTAAAAGAAAAAATATAGAAAAACTATTCCACATTGCCAAATTTGCCCTGTTTCCCCCCTAATTACTAACAAATAAATATGTTTTTAAAAGAAAAAAAATATAGAAAAACTATTCCACATTGCCAAATTTGCCCTGTTTCCCCCCCTAACTACTAACAATTGCCCTAGAGTGAAACAGAGCTCAAGTGTCAGGACTTATGCACTGTTGGATACAGGGATAGGCCTCCCTAAGGTCCTAAGCCAGTGACAGCGCTGTCTAAGCATGGCCCAAAATGTCTTGTAGCTAAAGAGTGAACTTTGAGGGGCTCGAGAAATTGCTCAGTGGTTAGGGCCCTTGCCTGCAAAGCCTAATGACCTGGGTTCAATTCCCCAGTACCCATGTAAGCCTGATGCACAAAGTGGTGCATGCATTTGGAGTTCGTTTGCAGTGGCGTGCCCAGATTCTCTCTCCCTCTCCATATGTGTAATAAAATAAAATAAAAATTATTTAAAAAATGAACTTCAAACCCAAGTTTAAGGAACCTTGAACTTGGAGGCCAGATTGTTACATACTTGTAAGACCCAGGCAGGAACTGTGCTGAATGCAACTCACACCCACTTCTGCTTCCACAGCTGAAGGAAGACTCGTTTTCATTTTGTCGAGAGGAATCTGAGAGTCCTAGAGGTCCTGCGACTTACAGAAGGTCCTTCCACTGTTTATACCAGAAGCAGGCTAAACCCAGTTCTGTCCAATTCCAAAGCCTGTGTTATTTCCTCCACAACACACTGCATGTGATCAGAAAGTGGGGTGTATGTGTTGCCCCCAAACGACTGTGAGATCTTATTATCCTGTGTGACGCTGTGTATATTATATACACACACATATCCCCTAGTGTGTAGACAGAGATGCCATTAGCACAGAAGGTCAGCTTTCTCCCCACAAAACTATTAAATGTACATGGCAGCTGATGTTTACTATGGGCCCCTGATATCCTCATTCATTGGCTTTTTCTGAGCCTGAGAGTCTCTGAGTCATTTTGTATTCAAGAAGCAGTGAATGAGTGAGTAGCAGTGGGCACCTGCCACTGCAGTCAGGAAGGCTCTGCTGGAAGGCTGGTCCTGGTGACAGCGGCCTTCTGAGCGTCTGACAAGCCCCAGAGTAACAGTGCTGCTGCTGGTGGTGAGCCAGCCCTCTGAGCACGAGGGCAGAAGCACCGAGAGAAACGTCATTCTTTTGGAAGCCTATTATAAAGGAAGTCAACTGAGGAAGAGCCTGGCCAGAGTGAAGCTTCAGGATTCAGGAAGGTTCAAGAATAATGCTAAAGAGGAGCTGTAGGGAGGCAGGAGACAGAGGGAGAGAGAGAGAGAGAGACAGAGAGACAGAGAGAGAGACAGAGAGAGAGACAGAGAGACAGAGAGAGACGGAGAGACAGAGAGAGACAGAGAGACAGAGAGATAGACAGAGAGAGACAGAGATAGACAGAGAGAGACACAGAGAGAGACACAGAGAGAGACAGAGAGAGGGACAGAGAGAGACAGAGAGAGAGACTTGAAATAAGAAAGGAGTTCTGGGAAAGTTTATAAAATTATAATTTCTTCACGTAGCAGGTAGAATGTAGAACTCAGGTTATAACTGCTCTAAATAAACCAACATCAGGACTACTTGGAACAGGTACCCAGGAAAGGAAGGCTCCTTTGGAATTCCATTCTGCTGTGGTCAGAAAGGCTCTGCTGCCAGTGGCAGTGGACACCTGCTCCAGTTTGAGTTTGGTACACACGTGAGCTCTCTGATCATCATTTCTTAACCAAAACTCATCTCTCCCGCGCCCTCTCTCATCCTAGAAAATATGGAAGCCAGATTGCTAATACTTCTAAGATTTCTGCATGGTTCCAGAGAACAAGGTGTTAAAGTTGGGAAGTGAGTGTTGTCATGGGAAACCCAAGGTCTGCTTCTACCCCTTCTTTCTGCTAGTCCAGGGTGAGGGGCTGAAGGTGGACTGGGCTGTTTGGAGTTCAATCTTTGTGCCAACTCTGCTTATTCACCGCATGTACCGAATGCACATCTGTAAATGGTTGTGTGTTGGACATGGTAAATAAAACGCTGTCTTCTTGTGTCATGGAGTGGACAGCAAGTTTTGGGTTTATTTCCCTTCATCATGTCACTAAGGTGCTAGGAATATGTGTGGAGTCACCTGTGGCAGGGCGGGGGGGGGGGACACACTCAGATTGGACAGGCCATGGAAATGAAAGGAAAGATGACCTTCACATTAAAACTCCAAAGACCAATGGGAGTGAGTCTGTCTACGAGTGAGGGAAATGACATTATTCTGGGGTTACATAGAGATGTTGAGTAGGGAGGAGCTTGGAAGGCTGGTGTTGGGGTAATAATTGGAATAGGGACACCGTCTGCAGAATGCAGAGGGACAGAAGGACTCCTAAGCCAAGGTCAGTTCAGGTTCCCTGCTGCACACCCTGGAAATCCACCCAGATTGGCTGAGCAGGAAGGGGTGTGTGCAGGTCATTATACTCCAGTCTTAAAATGCAGGTGGCTTTGAGGGTGTGGTGTGGATCTGGCATTACGTGATGGGTAGGAGCTGCTTCCGGCATTCATGTGCATGGACCCTAAGGGCTGTGTGTCATTGTCAAGTCTAGAAGACACAGGCTGGCACATACATGTGAAACACATAACAGAAAGACACTACCATGGCCACTGTGCAGCCTTGGCTTGGCCTGGAGTTTGAGCCTCAAGTTCCTTACTCTCAGACCTGTGTCATTAATTCTGCTCTATCCTTAAGAAAGAGTCATCTTCCAGGGTAACTAGTACAGTGTGTAGAGACCTCAAAAACTATTACAACTGATCAGGGATGGGGAGGGGGGGAATTGGGGAATTCGGGATAACAACGCATTGTTTGCCCACTAAATATTATTATGGACAATAAATACATATTTTTAAAAAAAGAAAATAGGGATTAAAAAAATAAATATTTACTGAGAAAGAAAAAAAAACTATTTGGTAGGGCTGGAGAGATGGCTCAGCAGTTAAAGCACTTGCCTTCAGAGCCTAAGGACCCAAGTTTAATTCCTCAGTACCCATGTAAATCCAGATGCACAAAAGTGGTGCATGCATCTGGAGTTCTTTTTCAGTGACTAGATGCCCTGGAGTGTCCATTCTCTCTCTCTCTCTCTCTCATCTTCTCTCTCTGCTTTCAAATAAATAAATAAAATCTATTTTATAGTCTGCATTTTTTCACCTGCATATAATGTTTCCTTAGGTTTTTCAAGGATAATTTAGATTATTATCTGTTGAAAGGATTAGCCTCTTAGTGGTAGCTGGTATATCAAGCTGGAAAAATATTTTTAATGGCCCACTATAATGAATAGAAAAAGAATTTGCTTAGTTTCTTCTTTTAAGAAAATACCATCTTACGATGAACTTAGTTTGAAGGCAATGAACTCACATTCCTCTTAGGAGCCTTAGGCCCAAGCTTGGACTCACTCAGCCTAAAGAAGGGAGCAAACCTTCCCCTCTTTCTCCTGCCTTGTGACACCCCACAAAGAGGAAGGAATATCAGGACAGGAAAGGAAAATCTTTATGGTTTTAGCTCGTCCATCTCCTAGACAAATTCTCCGGAATTCCATTTGTAGTCTGGATACAACGGGAGAGGATGGAATCTGCCCTTATGCTGTTTTTGACCAAAGAAATCACTCCTTTCATAACATTGTTAGCATAAAAATCTTCAGAAGAAATGCTCACGCAGTGCGTTGTCCCCTCCACCTATTTACCTCCTCAAAACTGCCTCCAAATTGGGAGTTTGTAACGAGAAGATGAAATTCAGAGTTTGTCTCTCCAAGATAGGAAGGAGGTCCTAGATCAGCTCGAAGAAACTGAACTTCTAAAGTCAGTGTGAAAATCTGTTTAACTGTCTACCTATTGGTCATCCATCTGAATTTGTTTCCAAAGCAGGCCAGGAAGTTTTTGGGAAAATGATCTCATTTTGACCATTTTGATGTGAGATTTTTAATTTCCCATCAACCTTCACTGCCAAGGAGCATCTCTCGATTTTTATCCTCGACTTGCAGGTGAGAGAAAGTGAAAATTCAGATTTGCATGTAACATGACAGGTCACTGGAAGATGACCTTCATTCTTAGTCGCTTTCTCCCTGTGAGATCTTGGATTGGGATGAAGCTATACCTCAGTAAATAGATAGTCTGAGGGCTCCAAAGAAACTTGCCTGCACTCTGCAGAAACAATGTTCCAGAAGATCTCTGCCCCAGTGTCAGTGATAACAATAATTAAAGGGTTTTGGAACTCGGTGGTCACCCCTGCACTGTTTAATAGTAATTATTGGTAATTACATATTATTATGGCAGAGATATATAATTATATAATTGTTATTATTAAGTATGATGTTGGCCATTGCGGTTCCAACCTCTTCTTCATTTGTGGGGCCTCTTTGGGGCTGGGAATGGAGATAATAAGAGCTAAGGTAGAAAAGAGAGAAAGTAATTGGGTGAGGGCGTGCTGGCTTCTCTCAGCCAGAACAAAGGAGGGGTAGACAGCGTTGGCAGCCAGCGACCGCTGTGCCAGAGCAGTTTGGCTGGCATCTCTGGCTGACCCGGGAGATAATTATTCTGAAAGAATTTCTGGCACAGAGTGTTCATTCACTGTCCCTTCCCCCAATCCGACATTGCAGAGCCAATTGGTGTGATGTCCCCGCCTTGGCCTTGACTCTGGGAATAGCAGGAGAATGGACCAGAAAGACTGTGTTATTTCACTGATCCTCTCAGGAGAGGCAGAAGAGACTTAGCAATAGACTCAAGTGTCATCTTTCTTGGGCTCTGTGGCCCAAGGTGATATCACGTCATCTCAAGTGTCATGTGGGGATAAGAAGGCCCTTCCTTTTGAAGTGTCTTAGGGGGCTAGACAATGTGTGTGAAGCATCCGAATGAGAACCGTTGCTGGAACAGTGGTCATTGCCCGACTTTCCCTCCCAGGAGACCATACCTCAGACAGAGGACACTGAGATATCAGCCAGGTCTTCTCATGCTGCTGTGGACTTAGCTAAGACCCTCACCTTCAAAACAGTGTTGGATTGGAGAGATGGTTCAGCAGTTTAATGCACTTGCCTGCAAAGCCTAAGGAACAGGGTTCAGGGTTCAATTCCCCAATGCCAGATGCACTAGGTGATGCAGTGGCTAGAGGTTCTGGCATCTCTCTCTCTCTCTCTCTCATCTCTCTCTCTCTCTCTCTCTCTCTCTCTCTCTCTCATAAATATCTGTTTTAAAAACCAGTGTTGGTGACACTCTTTTGTAGGGCTTGGCATAGTCTGGTATAGTCTTGGTATAGTCTGAGACCATACCTCAGACAGAGGACACTGAGATATCAGCCAGGTCTTCTCATGCTGCTGTGTCTTCACCCACGAGATTCCCGTGACCCTTTGCGGAGCCTCTCCTGGGAAGCAGAAGTAATCAGTTGAGCTGACAATTTTCAGCTCTGGTCTCTTTCTGCTGAAGCTCAAGACAAGCCAAGGCTTGTTTGTCTCTGTCTTGACTGTTGCCCAGGTCACAGGCAGGGAGTTGCTAGGCGATGACCGGGAGGCTTTCCACAGGCCTGGAAAGTGGGAAGAGCAGAGGCGGCCTTGGGGAGCTGTGGAGAAGGGCTGGGTGTGGCTGGCACTGCTCACCCCGCACAGCTCCCTCTCTAGGGTCCTCAAGGGATTCATAACAAGAGTTCCTACATGGACATCATGTCCCCAGCCATAACTTTCTTACAAGCACATTTTCACAGGTCCAGTAAGATGCACGAATCCCTGTGAGTTCTTCTATGATCTCTTGCTGGAGAGAAAGCCATTGAAGAGTCCCCTGATGAGTGCAAAAAGCTGAAGGACAACCAAGTTTATAAATATTACATTTCTCTGGTTCTTGTTCTCCTTAGAACTCGGGTTGTTCTCAAACATTTCCATTTATGTACGCTTAGATCCTTTCCATAGAAAACACAATAGAAGGTAGAGTAAAATCACATAAGAAAAGGCAGCTCGGGCTGGAGAGATGGCTCAGCAGTTAAGGCACTTGCCTCTGGTGCCTAAGGCTGTGGGTTCAATTCCCCAGTACCCACATAGGTCAGAACCACAGGGTGGTGGCCCTGGTGCTCTCTCTCTCTCTTCCTCTCTCTCTATTTCTCTGCTTGAAATGAATCAATAAAATATTAAAAAAAAGAAAAGTCATCTCTTTAATTTAAAAAAAAAATTGTGCCAACGATTAAAGCCAGGTCCTCACACATCCTAATCAAGTGCCCTACCACTCAGCCACACACTCCAGCCCTCTCTTCACTTTTTAAGAGAGTCTCACTAAGTTTGCCTCTTGGCCTTGAACTCATTCTGTACCCAGGTGGGCCTTGATTTTCAATTCTCCTGCCTCAGTTTTGTAACTAGGATTATAGGTCTGCTTGATCAGGCCTAGCTTAAAGTTCTAAAATATTATTTTATGCCCCCAAAATAGTGTTTCTATTTCATACTCTGTGATTAATTTTTTTGTGATTTTATCTTAAATTTTTGGTCTGCTATGTACACAAAACTTTCAGCCTGCCAGAGTAAGAACACCAATTTCTCATTTTGCTTTCTCCTTTCTTCTCTTTTGATCTCATCCAGGACCCCACCTAATGTACCACCCAAATTCAAACTAGCTCTTTCCTCCTTATCCAACCTTCCTGGAAAAATCCTCATGGCACATGCCCAGAGGTATGGTTCCTAAGTGATTCCAAAACCTGTCAAATTGACAATCAAGCCTAACTGTCTTAGTCTTGGCAATTCACGTAACTTTTTTGAGTATCAATTTTATCAACTTAAACAACACAAGACAAGAGAAAACAAACCTGTCCTTTGTCTATCTCAAAGGTTTTTAAGCTCACAAAGATAATAAATGCAGAATATGTTTTGAAAATAAGGAATCACTTTACAAAGTTACAGGTTATTTCCATTCAGAGAGGAGCACAGACGCTTCCTCATCCATCGTCATGCTAAGCCCTGCAAACAAGCTCTAGAATTTTAAAAAATATTTTATTTTATTTTGTTTTTTTATTTATGAGAGAGAGAGGGAGAGAGAGAGAGAGAGAGAGAGAGAGAGAGAGAGACAGAGAGAGAGAGAGAGAGAGAGAATGAGTGCGCCAGGGCCGCCAGCCACTGAAAACAAACTCCAGACACATATACCACCTGTGCATCTGTCTATACGTGGGTACTGGGGAATAGAACTTGGGTCCTTCTGCTCTTCTGCTTTGCAAGCAAACGCCTTAACTGCTAAGCCATCTCTCCAGCCCCAAGCTCTAGAATTTCTGATGGCAAAAGAACGAATCCACAGTTATTTTCCCAAGTCTTTCATTCCCATACAGCCTCTGTTGGTGGATTTGTATTTCCATGTAAGCAAGAGATGGACATCCACTATTTCTGCTTCCCTTACTTAGAAAGTGAGAAAATCCGATTTTGACTAGTGTTTTGAGATGCCAAACCATGGCCACAAAAATTAGCATCAGAAAACCAAGGAACGGCATCCAGTGCGAGGTTTTGGTGTGGTTTGAAGACCATGTAGAGATCAATGAGTTATCGAAGCCTGTCCATCCCTAATGGAGACTATTTTGTGATCTCCCAGAGGCAATGATTGAAACAGCATTGTTTTTGCACCACATAATTTCTTCATGGCAAAACCCTAAATATGGTCTTCTTGGGTTCATTGGAAGGTTGCTGCTTGGAGGTGTGGGCCATAGGATCACCCCCATATTGTATGGGAAGGTTCTTGTGGGGTATCTAGGACACAGGGCATCATTAATTTATACCTGCTAATCCTGGCTCTTTGACTCAGATAGAAGCTGAAAATTAAGGTAAAACTCTCTCTCTCCATATATATGTGTACATGTTTCTATCTCTTCCTCCCATATATGGAGGGGGAGGAAGAGATGGAAATATATAAACATATACATATTTGTAGGAACATATACATAGATCACATACATGCATGCATGCAGACACACACACATACACACACACATACATATATGCATTAGAACACTTGTATAATTACATGGTGTGCTGGGAGCCAGATGTTGATTAATGTTAATTTTAGGATAAACAGAAGGGTACTAAGACAGGAAAAGCCAGTAGGCTCCAAGGCTAAAAATATTCCTGAGTTGAGACTCAGCATCTATGGCTGAACAACCCGACAATTACTTCTGAATAGTGATTACCTGTTCTTATATAATTAACTTTGAGGTTCATCTGGATGGCTGGAGCTTCTGTCCTGGAATGTCCCGATCCCTGTGATTCACAGACCACTGAACTAAATTCAGAAATGCCCACACACTCAGTGACTCTGCAACAGCTCGCTCAGAGCAAGGACCTTCTCTCCAAGGACATTGTTGGTTAGAGACGAAATCTGCTGGGAAGGCAATAATGACATCAGCAGGATTGTAGACACTTGTCAAGGGCGATGCCATTTGTAAAGGAGACTCAGGGGAACTTACAACTTCGTTGAGAGTCGTCCCACCCTGGAGTCCCTCTCTGCCTCACTTGAGAAAACCCAGAAAAGGCTAATCAGCCCTTCTGCATTTGGGACCTGATTAACACAAGCTGAATCCAGACTAAAGAGAAAGTAAGAGATCCAGGGAGGCAACAGAAGGATCCTTCTTCAGTCTGTGAATGTGAAATGAGACGTAATGCTTTAAGCTTGAACTGGGTTAAAATGGAAAGGAATTGGTAGGTAGGAAGGAGGGAGAACAGGGTGCTCTCATGCTGTCTTCTGAGGCTTGAGAAACGAGAACCAGTATGCAGCAGCTGGAGCACACATCGCTGGTTGCTGATTCCCCCTGCACATGACCAGGACCTTGCTTGTATCTGGAGAACACATCCTCCTGCACACTGCCCTGGAACGCAGAAACAAGCTTGGTCATCCAAGCTCCTTTTAAGCTTTAGTTTAGGCTAGATTGTGTGGCACATTTTTGGCATGTGAAGGGTTGTTTACTGTGAGATGGGGCTGGCTCCCTGGAAAGGTTTGGTTTTGTGTTTTGTTGCTTATAAAAAGTGATCATGGGCTAGAGAGATTGCTCAGCGGTTAAGGCGCTTGCCTGCAATGCCTAAGGACCCGGGTTCACTTCCCTAGTGCTCACATAAAGCCAGATGCACAAAGTGGCACATACATCTGGAGTTTGTTTGCAGTGGCATCCATGGTGCACCCATTGTCTCTCTGCTTGCAAATAAATAAACAAAATTATTATAATTTTAAAGAGATCACCAGGAGGAGGTGGGAGCCTTCATCTCCTGCTGGCAGCAGATGTCTGCATGTGGTACTAGAGTCTTCGTTTTGCTTCCGTGACATGAGCTAGCTTTGTTACAGGGCAGAGTTGAAAGACAGAGAGACTGTTCAGAGGCTGTCACAGAGCCTATGAATTAACCCACTCCAGAACTGCTCTGTCTTGGAGCTTCTGACCACACAAATAACTTCCTTGGGTTGAGGGCAACTGAGTGAGGGTTCTGTTATTAACTCTGGAAGCATCCCAACCAATAGAGCACTTTCTTAGTCATTGTATCTCTTTCATGACAAATCAATTTCTTTGACCATGTATGGATCCTCAAATCCTTACGCAGGAATCTTCTAAAACTCCCAGTAATCAATGTAGAAGGTTAGTAATAACAGCTAAAACAATAGTTTGAACTTGTTTAGACTGTACTTTCCAAAGTACTTCTACATTGATCTGTTATCACAGCTCAGGGAGGCAGGAAGAAGGTTATTCTTGTTTTTAAGATCACAAAAAACAGCAAAAGGAGGTAAATAAAGTAATCTCTCTAACCAAAGATAGGATAAAATCACAAGTTTGGCAAAGAGAAATATTTTGACAGTGAACAGGATGGAGAGATGGCTCAGAGGTTAAGGTGCTTGTCTGCAAAACTTAATGACCCCTAGTTCGATTCCCCAGTACCCACATAAGCCAGATGCACAAAGTGGCACATGCCTAGGGAGTTCTTTTTCGGTGACTCTGGTGTGCCCATTCTTCCTCTCTCTCTCCTTACAAATAAGTAAAATATTTTTCAGAAGAGTAAATGTTAAAAAGATTAACAAGCCTGGATTTCAGAGATATTCCAGGAATGGGTTTAAATTCCCACTCCATCTCTGGTGTCTTGGACAAGTTCTTTAAATCTTTCTAACTTTGGCACCTGTCATAATCTGCTCCTCACTGAACATCCAACCAGACACAGTTTAGGGGAGGAAGCTGCTTACTTCCATAGATCCAAGCAGAGAGAAACAATTGCAGCAAGCAAACACCAAGAACAACAGACAGCCCAAACCTATCCAGAGCTCAAACTGCTCCCACAAAACTTTGGGCTTTAATCAGATGCTCCCCCAGTGACCCCACCCCTCAGCAGTAATCTGCCTGCTAGGGGCTGAAACTCCAAATTCAAATTTAATAAAACACCTAAGTCTACGGGGCCATACATTTACACATTCAAACTACTACTGTACCCTACCTGAAAGATGGCAATGATTAAATTCATGCCACCAGGATGTTTCAAGAAATAGACAAAGAAATGAAGCCGATGCACTGAGGCCGTTGCTTGGTGAACCATCTGTCCTTGCTATTCAACTCTGTGAAGACACTGCACTAGCTTGTCCTTTAGGTTAGCATACGGAGTAATGGGTTTCATTCTTCAGTTTTTAAAAAATGAAATTAAGGGCTGGAGAAACGGTACAATGTGTGTGCTTGCCATGCATGCATGTGGACCTGAGTTTGGATCCCAGCACCCATGTAAAAGCTGGATGTGGTAGTGTGCACTCAAAACCTTAGTGCTGGTGGGGGGGGAGACAGGTGGATCCCTCAGGCTTTCTGGCTATTTGGACTAGCTAAACCAGTGAGCTCTCAAAAAAACAAGGTGGGAAAGTATTTAGTAAGATACTCAATGATAACTTGTACACATGCACACCCTCCTGAAACCGAGACATATATGAACGTGTATATTATATCCCACACATATATACCCCCCAAATTAAATTAATACAAAAGATGAAATGATTATGATTGGTCATAAGTGAGTTAACACAAAAGACTCATATCTAGAAATCTTTTAAAATATAAGGGCAGGAGAAAGAAAGAGAAAGAGAAAGAGAAAAGAAAGAAAGAAGGAAAGAAGGAAGGAAGGAAGAAAGAAAAAGAGGGAGAGGTAGGGAGGAAGAAAAGAAGGGAAGGAAGGAAGAAAGAGAAGGCTAAAACAAAGAAGGAGCATTGCCACTTGGTGAAGGCAAATGATAGAAAACAGGATCCTGCCTAAAGGAAAGAGACTGGGTAATTTATGTGGGAATGAAAATAAGGCCATAAAAACAGGCCAGGAAGGAGCTGGCAATGTACAAGTATGGAAGAAAAGAGCTGGGGCTGTAGTGGCATGCAAGTTATACATAAGTAAGTTGCATTTTGTTCTTTTTAAAAAGACAGTAGCGGCCTTGGAATTTATAAATAAGCACCTAGCATGTAGGAGCAGAGAGCTGATCCTCCTGCCCCAACCAGCGCCAATAAGGCTCTTAGACTTCTTTTCTGTCCCCCATTAGTGAGATAGAGTTGACTGGGAAGGGGTTTGAAGAAAACCCAAGAAGAGAAGGAGAATGAAAATGATTAAATTTAGCAAGCAGAGCCAAGGGGCTGAGCATGGTTTCTCTTGCTAGAACTTTGGGTACATGCAGAGGTATTATTGGGAACTTCCTTCCCTTTTTCTGCATCTTTCTACCCCAGCAATTATTTACAAGGGTCAGGCAATCACTTTCTAATGATACTATTGAAATTAGCAAGTTTTATGTGCCTTCTTGAAATTTAGATAGAAAAGCACAAAAAAACTTTCCGACACTAAGCAGCATTAGAGACCCTGGAAATAAGAATCATAAAATCTTCTTATAGGAATGTTCTATAGGATGATTGTATTAGTTACTTTTATGCAACTATGACAGAAATAATGGATAGAAACACATTAAGAAAGGGAAGGTTTATTTGACTCAGAGTGTACAGGATTTTGGTAAGAATGGCCCAACAGGGCAGTTCTGTCTGTGGAAATGGGAGCTTGAGGCAGAGGTTAGGACTGTGTGGTAGAGACTCCTAACATCATGACTGATAGGACGTGGAAAGTGGTTGGAATTAGGGGCTGGCTTTAACGTTCCCCAGTGACCTACCTCTGCCAGTCAGACCCTCCTTCCTAAAGGTTCCAGTCTCCCAAAAAGCATTGCCAGGTAGGAAACACACTCAAAACATGAGCCACTGGGAGCATTTAATATTCAAACCATAACATTCCACCCCCAGGTCCCATAGACTCATTGCCATTTCATAATGCAAAATTCACTCAGTCCAACATCAAAAGTCCCCATACTCTTATCCATTTTCGTACTGTCTCTACTGAGGTTCGAGGTGATCTCTTAGCTATGTGTCCTTGTAAAAAATCAAACACAAAGTTATAAACCTCCAACACACTATATCACCAAGTAAACATTCCTATTCCAAAATGGAAGAATGGGTAAAGATCAAGGGAAGACTGGATCAAAGCAAGTCAAAGAAGCAGTGAGGTCCATTAAGACCTGATGCTCCATGCCTAGCATCTGGGAACATAGTGTCATGATGTGAGCTCCAAGCTTGGGCAGCTCTACCCCAGCGGCTCTGTTACCTTGGAGGACTTACATAGCCTCTCTCTTGAACCAGCTCATTACCTTCCTCATTGCATGTCTTATATTCCCAATATCTCCAGCATTTGATGTCTCCATTGTGACTCAGGCTTCACACTCAGAGCTTCAAACACAGCCTGCCTAGGGGCTCTGCCATACATTACCTGGCCTTCAAAGCCTTATTGAGCAATCTTTGTGTGATCCTCTATGACTCCATAATGTTTGCACTCAGCATGCTTGTGAAGAGCAGCCTGGTGTAAATAATGCCTGGTTCTGTCACTGCCAGGAGAAGTGGTCAGCTCCCTTGGATCATGGTTGTAATAGCCTCTGAATGCTTGGGCAGTTGAATCTAGGAAAACACCCGTTGGTGGCCGTTTTTGAGCAGAATACTCCTATAGTTCTCTCTTTTCAAACAAAAGTATTTTAAATGAGTTTTCAGGCTGCATAGGTCTTTCCAGCATCCTGACAGCTAGTTAATAGGCTTGAAGCTCAGCTCCATCTTGATTTCTCAGTAACCTGCAGCCCAAGCATGTAGAGTTTTCAGAAATAAGGATTTATCAACTAGTTCTGGTGGCTAAGAGCCTGGGCAAAAGACTGTAATATTTTGGGGCATCAGGGGTTTCTCTGGCCAACAACTTTCTGAAAGATATCCCACTCTTGGCGTTGGAATTTAGCTTTGTTGGTCAGCTGTAAAATTTGTAGGGTAAGACTGTTGATGGCTTTTCTCCCCCAACAGGCTGCATAGGAACCCATTGCTTTTGACTTACTCAAAATGTCAGGACACAGACAAAGCATAGCCAGAGTCTGTCAGAATCTAACACAAATGGCCTCCAGTCCAATTTGATGGTTGAGGTCTCCGCTTTAGAATTGGTCATGTGGACCAACTGGTTTCCAGAAAGGGGCAAGCAATCAAAGAGAGGTGAAGATTCATAAACTGACTACCTCCCTGTTCTCCTGAGGCCTGTCAGTCCATCTTGCAAATTTTCTTGGAAACCAGGTGTTCCCTGCCATGGACACTAGCCTGTGCTGCGAGAAGCCACTTGGGAAATGTCAATGATCATGGCAATCGTGATGAGGAGGAAACCAGGGGCTCATGCATTTGTTGTAAGTGTTAAGTTCTTTTTAGATGCACTGTACTCTTGTGAGGCAACACAAGAAGGCTCGGTTTCAGGACTTTTCCTCCCTGACATTTGATGGAGGGCAGGCACATACCTGCTCTCAGGTACCACGGGTACCTGTGCTTCAGTCCTCACCTAGCCTTTCGCGAAGTCCACTGCCTGCCCTTCCGTCACTTTCCTCTCTGTTTAATGTTTGTTTTTTATTATCCATAATTAGATACATTGAATGAGCACATAATGAGTTGATATCCCCATTTCCCCAATTTCCCTCTTCCCTGTTCCCAATCAGCTGGGTATCCTCCTCTGTGGGCAGTCTGGATCAGTCCATGAAATAGGGGGTTATGGATAGCCTAGGAGTCAATCTGGTTCCACCCCCCCCTTTGTATGTTGTTACTGAGGGGGCCAATGTCTCTGGATATTCTCCCCCACCATGGCTCTCACAATCTTTCTGCCCCCTCTTCTGCTCAGTTCCCTGAGTCATGGCGGGTGAGTATTAAGGCTGCTTTTTTGTTGAGGTCTTAGGGGGTCTCTGAACTTCTGATTTAGGTTGTGTTGAAAACTTTGGTATCTGTCTGGCTTATCCTGTGTTGACTAAATGCCTGAGGTTATGGGTTTCTTGTTTATCCCACCACTCTCTGTGGGGTTCCATATGGATCCTTCATGGAAGATCTGGTGTGGCTCATCTCTTGCCCGGATGTCAGCTATTGGCCTGCGGTTCATTATAGGTTTGGAGGATCCATAGCGCTCTCTCTCTCTCTCTCTCTCTCTCTCTCTCTCTCTCTCTCTCTCTCTCTCTCTCTTTCTCTCTCTCTCTCTCTCTCTAC
>PVHP010013156.1:0-41503 GCA_004024765.1 Zapus hudsonius | reverse complement strand
AGATCACCCTCACGTCCCAGACATTCTTTATTTGCAGCTGAAAGTATCATAACTGCCATAACTGATATATGCTGGCTCAGGACACAGAGTTAATACAGTTAAGTGTAAGACCTCACCCTACCTTTTTTGGGGGGAAGACTCTTCTACTGATGGTTATAATAACTGATCTGGCTGTGTGACAGCTTTATTCTATTAATGAACTTGAAGGTTAGTTATCAGCAAACTATTTCCTTTCAGTGGAGCTATTAAATTATACCATTATTATAGCACCTAATGAATGAATAATTGCCCAATTAATTCCTTTTACCAGGGTAGGGCAAGTATAATCAAAGTTTAAGCATCTGGGAAGATGGCACCAGGAAAATAAATCATCAGTGGGGTCCTGAGGCCAAGCAGGAGCCCATCACCATCTAGGACATGAGTGAGGCTCCTAATGGGCCTTGTCTCTCCAGCTGGTTCAGCAGGGAGCCAGAAGGATCCTGGGCCAGGGGAAGGAACAGATCCTCACTGCTGAGATGTTCTCTTTCCAGGGCTGGTGGCCTGTCCTGGGGCCTCTGGGGGTTCCCCTTAGAGAATTTGAGATTCTCATAACAGGTTCCTTCCCCCCACTAGGTTATAACCTAGGACTTACCTCTACCAAACACATGTTGTCAAAACAGAAATTACCTATTACCTAGTTGGATTGATGCAAAAACTATTATATTAATATCCCTTCAATTTATCTCTTAAAATTATTTTTTCTAGTTAGAAAAATAATGTGTGTTTGGTTTATAATTTTAAGGAAAATGTGGAATTTTAACAACAAAAAAAATCAATTAAGGCTGGGCGTGGTGGCACATGCCTTTAATCCCAGCACTCAGGAGGCAGAGGTAGGAGGATCACCATGAATTCACCACCCTGAGACTACATAGTAAATTCCAGGTCAGCCTGGACTAGAATGAGACCCTACCTCGAAAAACCAAAAAAAAAAAAAAAAAAAAAAAAAAAAAAAAAAAAAAAAAAAAAAAAAAAAAAAAAAAAAAAAAAAAGTCAATTAAGACCATCGAAGGCTACACAAAACTCAATCTCAAAAAAGTTGTTACATTATAAGGTTTTTATTGGTGATCTCATACTAATTATGCTAATTAGAAACTCCAACTGGCTGCTTTAGATTTCTTGGCTAAAAATCTTAAAGGATTACATTAAAAAAAATAATTGTCATTGGGGACTTTAATATAGGACCATATTGTAAATTGATTATGTACCCATCAGGTTATCCTTTTTTATCCCCACTCTTCACTCCCATTTCAATGAGGGCCCTGCTTAATGGGGCATCATAATCACTGTGGGGTCATGAATGTACCAATTAATTTATGTTGGGAGAATAGTGCCTCAATGTACACATTCCTACCCTGAGGCTCTTACATTTATTCTGTCCCCTTCTACAATCTGATTAGTCTCTCAATAATAAAATTTGTGAAAATACTGGAAAATGTTCTACTTAGTGCTTAATGAAAAAATGTTGTATTAGAATATGTACAGTTGCATTTCTTTATTAAATTCAATAGTAATATGAACTAAATAATGATTTCTCAATCTTGAAAAAAACTCAACAATAATCTCACCACACAGGAACAACCACACTATTTCAGTATATTTTCCTTCAGACTAAAAAAAATAGACACCAGAGTTTCTGGTTAAGATGGTGGTGTGGTAGCCACACTGTAGCAGTCAGAGGGGAGAAAAAGGTAGAAAAAGAAGGAAACACACCTTTCTTCTAAAAACCGAAGAGTGCAAGATAAATTCAACCTCAGCAGAAAACTAGGAAAGAGTCAGAACATTCACACAAACTGCTGGAAGCTTTTCCAGCCGCATGGCTGCAGTGGCTTGAACTATGCCTCAGGAAAGTAACAGCAGCTTTCTTTTCTTTTCTTTTCCTTTTTTTTTTATTGGTTGGTTTTTGGAGGTTGGCTTAGCATAGCTTTAACTGTGGGGTCAGTGGAAATCGGCCTTTAGCAAGCTGATACAGTGGAAACTGTGATCAAGTTGTGGGAAGATAAATACTCCAGTTCTAACTGCAGCAGGAGCTCACCTCCACCAAGACAGTTACAGCCCCAGACACAGCCTCAGGGTTCAGCAGCGAAGAGCCCCCATCCAACCACTTGAGCTACAAGGACAAGAGGAGTAGCTAGTAGGCACCACTTGCACCAGCTCCACAGAGGTCAAAACAGACATAAGAAAGTCTGGTGAGGAGATGCCGTTTATTGGAGGGGGCTGGGCAGTAGTGTATGTGGGGATGGGTGCTCCCTGCAGGTGCAGGACAGGAGGAATTGAGAGCCTCTGCCTCCTAAGGGGAAATGTGGAATCCAGTCCTGCATGCTCTGGGCTGGTAAAGAGCTCCTGGCATATCTGGGTCTGGAGCTCTAGGGGGCCACAGCAGGAGCAGTACCTGCAGTACCCCAGTAAGGGGAGGAGGCCTGAGTGGTGGTTTGGAGCCTGAGCACTTGGGTCCAGGGTGCTCCAATCTGGTGAAGAATAGAACCTGCCTGGGGCCAGGATGCTCCAGACAGGAGAGATACTTGATGAGTTTAAACCTAATGCTATCACATTATTTACATTCTGATCATGACAAATAAGTGAGGGGCAAGGGGGATTCTGGTGGTGTGCTGCATGCTGAGGAGAAGTTTGGCATGTTTGGGTCCTGAGCTCTAGGGGTGCCAGCATAACCAGCGCCTATACTCCTCAGCCTAGGACACCAGTGTACCTGGGCCTGCATGCTCCAGACCAGTGAAGTATAGCGTGAGTCCAGGGCTGGTACTCTGGTGAAGGGAACAGTGATTCTGGGTCCTGTGCCTGGGGGCACCAGATTAATAGTGGTGGATCCTTCTGGAACCTGTTACACCCACTCTATACTGCCCCAAATCAAACACATCTCAAGTATAAGCCACCAACCCAGAGTAGTACACATACTTCTAACCCCCACAACATCGGCACCTGTGCTACTCCACGCCGATCCAGTTCAAATCAAAAACAGATCAATCACTGCAGAAATAAGACTTCTATACAAAAACAAACTTCTACGCACTCTGTACCCACCTTCCAGCACCTCCAGGGTGTCTCATTCCTATTCTAACTAGTAAGCAATAGTTCTCTGGCAAGTACCGGCCAGAGGGGTAACAGGGTGACTCTACAACCAACCCAGCTGGCATATGGAGGGGAAAGTGGAGTAAGTAGGTCTGCTTTGAAACACCCCTGAGTCCTAGTAGCAAGACACAGCAGCGACTACAGCCAAAGAAGAACTCTGATTTCCAAACCATATTACATACCAGACACCGACCCAGAACCACTGGCACACCCATAACCTCTGCAACTCATGCATCCATGGTTACAATGCTAACCCAAACCTAACCAGAACCCAGAACAGAACACTCACAAAATACTCAACAAGAACCTATATTGGCTCCCACCAGTAAGAAAACCAGACCCATATCTAGAAATGGGTAGAAACCAACATAAATAAAACACAACAGATCAAGCTGAGACTCCCCTACCAAGGCCTCCTAGTCCCACAATGGAAAAGACCAGTGAGAATGCAGGGGAGAGAACAGAACTACAATTCCAAAATGAAAATAAAATAACTTCAGGTCATAACTGCAATGATACTCGGACCAAGATTTGGCTGAGATGGAAACTGTCAAAAAAAAGATGTAAATGAGGTGAAACTCAAAAACACAAGCATTGCCATCAGACTCAACTTAATTGAGAAAAAAACAGTGAATTCAAAAGTGCATTAAGTGAATTAAAGGTAAACCAACTATGTGCGGAGCTCGATAACCAGCTGATTAAGTTTGATGAGGACATAACCAAACTTAAGAATAAATTCCAGGAAACATTAACAAAAACAAAACTAGATTGGAATTTGGAACTCACCAGAGATATAACAGAAACCAAAAATCAAACAGAGCTTTTAAAAGCCTCCATTGAATTCATCAATCCCAAAGTTAATGACCTGGAGGACAGATTCTCAGACCTCAAAGACAGAAAAAATTAATAGGGATTCCATAAACTTCAATAAATTTAAAAAAATCATGTGAACACAATGAGAGGGATTGGTGGGATACCTTAAAAATACCAAATATCAGGATCATGGTGATCCCAGAGGTAGAAGAAAACCCAAGGCCAGAGGCATAGAAAACATTTTCAACAAAATTATAGAAGAAAAATTTTCCTAATCTTACAAGAGAAAGGCCAGTCAAAATACAAGAGGTGCACAGAAGTCCAAACAGACAGGACCAAAGAAGGAACTCTCCAAGACATATGTTAGCTAAAATGCTAAACATCGAAAGTAAAGAGAGCATGTTCAAGGCAGCAAACTTGTACAACCACTATAAAAAGCAGTGTGAAGTCTCCTGAATAGGATGGATATAGAGCTAACAACAGACCAAGCTATCCCTGTACTGGGCATCTACCCTCAAGATTTCATGCCTCAGCACAGAGACATGTTTATAGCAGCTCAATTCATAATAGCTAGGAATTGGAATCAACCCAAATGTTAATCACTGGACAAATGGATATCAAAGTTGTGGTACATTTACACTATGGAATTCTACTCAGCTGAAAGGAAAAATGACATAATGAAATTTAAAGAAAAGGGGACGGACTTGGAGTAGATCATACTTAGCGAACTCACACAAGAACAAAGAGACAAATGCCGCATATTCTCCCTCATATGCGGTTCCTAACCAGGTTAGGCTTAAACTCTAAGAAATCCTGACAGGTGAATTGAGAAACTGTAAAACGTGATGGAAGGTATTGGGAGGGGGAAGGGTTGGGAGGGGGAGGACTTATACAATAAGATAAACTAATAATGAATCAATGCCATAAAATCCTTACTTTGATACAGTAAGCTCTTGGGGAAGCTGTGGGAATTGCCCTGTAAGAGGGGCCATGAATTGAATGGGAGGAAGCATAGCCTCAAGGAAAATTGCTCAGGCCTGCAACTCACTGTCCCAGTCATTGGTTAATTCCCACACTGAGCTATTGATCAAAGAGACCCTTGTGGTCCCCAAAACAAGACAGGATTTTGTCAAAGCTTTTGAATACCCTCCCCAAGCCAAAGGTAAGACCCTATTGCTGAGGATACCACAGGCTGCTGTTATACAACACAGAGAGACACCGCTGCATCCAGAAAGGAAGCCAGATCCCAGGTGGTAGCATGTATAGTGCTGGGAGGCGTTACATGAGCTGCTAGGGGAAATTGGTCAATGATATTTGGAGAAAGCAGAGACCACTGATATACAATGCAGATTGATGTCACAAGAATGCTGAACACACTGCTATATGGAAGAGATCAGCAAGTCAAGAAGTGCTTATCTGTGCAATAGTGGTACTAAACCTACGTGGGTAATCAAAGGCTTACCGATTGGCACAGAGAGCCGCTCAGTGACAAGGAACCCTTAACTGAGAATCCATGGCAAAATCTTATAGGGACCAAGAACCCAAGCTTCAAGGGGAAATTCCTAATACCAGAGAGCTACACAGAGGCTATGCTCCTTAGAACCTTGCCAAATTAGCTATGTTTGTCTCATTGAACCTACACTGATCTCACTCTCCCATGGAGATTCTGTTTGTATTTTTCAGAAGACAGTGAGAGCCATGGACAACCAATTCCACCAACAAGACTTGAGTTGCTGGCTGACATCCTGGCAAGAGATGAACCACTCCTGGCCTATCACATAGGGCCCAAATGAAACCTATGAGAAACAAGAGACCTATCATCACGGCAAGTCAGATAACCCATGAAAGGTCAATGGAGACAGACACCAATGATACCTCACAGAACTCAAAGCAGAAGTCCAGAGACACTTGAGATTTCAGTAATAAAGCAGACTTAAAACTCACCCACCATGACTCAGGGAACTGAGCAGAAGAGGGGCAGAAATCTTATAAGAGCCATGGTGGGGGAGAATATCCAGAGACATTGCTCCCCTCAGCAACAACATACAAAGGGGAAAAAAACTGGCTACCTCTTGTGTAATTTATAACCCACTACCCCTTGGACTGGTCCAGTATGCCCACTCAAGAGGGCCCCCAGTGGGTTGGGGACAGAGAGGAGGGAAATGGGGGTACAATCACAAGATTTGCTCATATAATTTATCTAACTATTGACAATAAAAATATTTTAAAAATTGACATCATAGCTCATGTTATATATAATATTTCACTCTGCTTATTTCATTTAACCTTGTATGTTATGTCTGAAAAAGTTTTCATAATATTTTGTATAATCTATAGCACTGAATTTTATCATTTATTCATTTAGTCCCCTGATGTTGGATTATTAGTATCTCAATCATTACCCCTCCAATTTTCTGCTATCATAGAGAAGTACCACATACATACCTTTGCACATACCGTTTATACAATGAGTTTAGCAGAATAGTCACATAGAGTCTGACTGGAAAGAAGAAATGAGGCTCCAGACACAGTGATTTGCTGGCTGGGAGTGAAGCTGGCTAGGGGGGAAGGAGACACAATGAAGGACAGAATAAGGCTGGGGGAGAGGCCCAAAGACACAAAGCAGACCGATGCTGAGCAGACAGCCAGAGGAGCAGATGGAAGAGAAGGCTGCTGAAAGTTTCAACAGGCCATTACCAAAGAAAGGTCTTGCCCAGGAGCTCCTGGGGCTGAGCGGGATAGCATCACCCTGTCCAGAAAATGAAAATAAACTTGGAGGAAAAACCTGACCAAGGAGAAGTGATTAAGAACAATTAAAGGCTAATTAACTCTAGTTCTCCACTTTGGCTGCACAGGAGATTCACCTGAACAATCTAAAACACAATACAAAACAAAGGGACTAACTCCATTGGTTTGGGTGCAGCCTATGTGCAGGTATGTCTCAGTCTCTCAGCTGATAGGGGCTTCTAGCAAAGTATGAGAAGCACTGCTCTAGCAGGTGCTGGGCACCCAGTCGAGAAGTGGAGAGAAGGGACCACTGGGTGAATGGTGGGCTGTTGAGGTGGTGGTAGGCTCCCAGGGAGTATAAAACCTTCAGGGGCAAGCTGTGGGGAATAAATCTCATCACTAGAGTGGTCTTCCAATGTTCAGTGAAGGTGTGCTGATCTGATTAATGGGTAACAAGTGTCAGGGAACTTACTGAAAGCAGTGACCACAGGTTTGGATGATTGGTGCAGGTAGAGAGAGGAGGTGTGGGTAGGGTCAGGTGACCCAGCATGCAGAGTGAAGTGGGAGAGGGGTTCTGGAGTGAGGGGAGCTGATAGATGACCTTGTGATAAATTTAGCACATCTATTGGCACACATGAACTGCCAAGCTTGCAGCAGGAAACTTCTGCTTCCCCTCCAAGGAGGACACTATCTCTACTTCCCACCCACCCTGCTAGCCAATGAAATAAGGAGGTCCACCTGGAAGCTTTGACATGGTAGCCTCTAATCAATTATGCTTTCAGAATGACTCAGAAGCATGGTGACAAATCCTCTGTGGATATAAGGCATTGTGAGCCCCAGGAAGGGAAGAGCTAATCTTGATACCCTCAAATCTAGCACATTCCTGGGCAAAGCATGCTCTGAAATTCTATGGAGGAAAGAATGAGCGAATGGAAGAACTATGTCAAGGAAAAAGTCCTACTCTAGGAATGTAGCTTCTAGAGAAGGCTCCTAGTGTGACACAAGGTAGCAGCTGCTGGGCAGAAGGCAGAATGGAAAACTTAGCTAGCTCACTTGTCTCTACAGGCAGGGCTTTGTACTACAAAGACTTGTGCATGCTGGAGCCTGGCCACACTGAGCAAGCATCTCCATAACAGATGGCCAAGAAGACTGCCTCATTCCTGCCACTCACCAGTAAGAGGAGGGTCAGCATCCCTTAGGGAAAGTCACTTTTAGCTTCTTAATGCACATTGCAGACAAGTTTAATTTTCTACAGTTTAGAGCTCATAAGGGCATTCTTTTTTTTTTCCTTTTGGAAACAGCAACCAAATCAAAGTTCCATAAAAAAAGAAACACCAGGGATGAGGTCACTTACTGAAAAGGGAACCTCAGGTTACCCTGGTATGTGTCCATAGACCGAGAACTGCCACATAATTCTGCCTTCTGACAGGGAAAGGGACACATTCTTTAATACTGTCACATACATTTTCAGTGGCCCAGGGCATGTTCCTCAAGACTGTGACCATGGTAGTTGTGATTAAGGCAGAATTTCCATGACTATCCCATTGTGGTGTGATGTGTGTGGTGTGAATGCACCAATTTTCATGGTGGTTTTGAAGTGAATCAAGCTGCAACTTGATATGCACTTTCTCAGCCTGTATGAGATATTTTTCCTCCTAATGAAAGAGGTTTTAATGCCTACCATCACATCCAAAACTATTAAACTGGCAAATGCTGGGTGAGCTTTAAAAATAGTTTCATAAAATTGACAGGCTGTTGGCTTTTGTGACTACTGAAAGATAAACCCTCTGTGGACATATGCAGTGATTCATGTTGGACATAATGTAGTCAGCAAGGTGCTGGACCCTTCATGGCACTAGGGAATTGCCCATTTTCCATGAATTTTGGTCACGTCCTGTTCAATTAGAAAACGTAGTATCACTTTCAATGGATAGGAAGAGTGGTACCAGTTACCACAGGTGACCTAATGCAGATCCACAAAAAAATATAGAGGAGAAAGAGTCAAAAGTCTGAGATAGCCAGTTGTCACCAACAGAACTGTTTGGGAGCTCATAAAATGCCTTTGTTTATTTGTTATTGCTCGCTGCTCTAAACTTACCTCAGAAATGTATCCCTCACTGTGGTAGTTTGAATGTATGTCCCCCATAGACTCAGGGGCTTTATTAAAGCTCATATCTTGGGTCTCCAGCCACCTGGCTGGAGGATGTGGCACTGAGCAGCAGATCCTGGGGTCCAGCCCAAAGGTATGCAGAGGTTTGAGCTCTGGGGGGTCCTGTTTGTTACTTTTTGGTGTTTGCTGGTGATTTCTCTGTCTACTTTTTTATGATTGGGAGTCACCTTCTTCCATCATTGATAGAACTTCCCTTTAATCTGTAAGCTGAAATAAATCCTGTTCCTCCCATAAACTGTGTTTGGTTGGATGTTCACTCCAGCATTGTGGAACTGTGTACAACACTCACTTTATGCCCTTTATGACTTCACATG
Organism: Zapus hudsonius; assembly: GCA_004024765.1. NCBI lineage: Eukaryota > Metazoa > Chordata > Mammalia > Rodentia > Dipodidae > Zapus > Zapus hudsonius. Next base: position 32,356 of record PVHP010013156.1, on the reverse strand, counting down.
TTACCACCAGAGAGGTATGTGCAAAGGGCAGGGATTTTGTACCTCTAGGTAACTCCTTCCATGACATAGAGGCTTTCAATAAACCAGACTGCACCCTAAGGTCAGTGTTGGCTATTCTCCCACTCACACATCACTTCTGTCTCAGCATTGGCACACAATATTGACATTCTGTGTTGACTTATCTTCCTCATCCATCAGCCTGCAAAGAATCTGTGGCTTTTATCTGTTTGCTCAGGCCTCATATCATTCCTGGCTTGCGGTAAATGTTTAATAAATGGTTATTGAACAGATTAACAAACAACCTTGCTGGACTTCAGTTGTTTTGTTTTTAGTAATAAAAAATGAGAGCATTATTTGAGCCATCTGTTCCACAGGGTTATTCTACTGTAAATGAGAGGTTATGTGAAAATCCTTTCAAGTTACACAGGTAGAACTTTGTTTGTATACACTATTAATGGAGTTTCAGGATTTGAGAACATAAATCTTAGAGCAAGGTTAGCAGTTCAACCCTCTCCCTTTGTTTTGTAAGACTTAGAGGAGAAAACCATAGGCCCACAGGACCAATAGGCACCTTCTCCGCAATGAAGCAGCAACATAAGACACTATGGACAGAAGGAAGTCTTACCCTACATATCAGTCATTTGATGGGCATGCACAAACTACACAGATCACAGAGATGGGCCCATTATTAGAGCTCAAATGAATGCCTGTGTTAACTGGGTCATCAGTGGGAAAAGGAGCAATGATTAGCATCTATAGGAAAAGATGTGCTCCAAAATAAGTGAGGACAGAGCAGATAAATTGTTTTGTTTGCACTTATAATCTGGGGGTGACTTTTCCAGAAATAGTTGCAAAGGGCCTCATGAACCATCACTTCATGTACATACTTATTTCATCCTCACAAAACCCCAATGCTGTGCAGAAACTATTCAGTTCCACAAAGGGAGACATGCCAAGCCAGAGGTTAGCAAACTTGCTCAGAAAGTAACATGGCACCACATTCAAATCCATGGGATTTGTGTCCACTACAGAGCATGCAGACAGACAGTGAGAATACTTGACTCTTTCACCTGTCTGTGAATTCTGAGAGTTGGCTCTACAATACAAAAAGATGCTAAGAAATGTATTTCTCTTTTGGGAATAAACCCCTCTGAACCCTAGTAACACACTGCTTCTATTCTATTTTATTTAAATGCTTTTAAATGAGAGAAAGGGGGGCTTACCTCTGAGGAAATTTCTAGAAAGAAATGTAAAGTGGGAAAGTAAAGAGGGAATGTACAGTTACTTGGTGCAAAGCAAGATTTATCTGAAGAATAAGTGGAAATACCTAGTTTATTTACTCATGTGTTTATTAAGTACACTGTGCCAAGGACAGTGGGTAGTTCTGAGAATGAAAGTACACTGCCCAATGGAAATAGCTGTCATGATGGAAGTCTTCTCTATCTGAACTACCTAACGTTGCAGCCAGTGTCCCCTCGACTACTGACGACATTAACAAGGGAAAGTGCAAACCACTGAAATAGTTACATCATGCCAGTGGCCATAAAGATATGCATCATGACCCCACATCTTGGTATTGCTCTTCATGCTCAGTCCATTCATTCAGTGCCTGTTTATTGAATATATACTATGAGCCAGGCAATGGAGTAGGCATAGGAGTGGAAAAAATAGTGCTGATCGCTGCCCTTATTGAGCTTCTAGAATTTTCTCTATATAATTACAAACTCTGCTAGTTACTACAAAACAAAGGTAAACGATGAAACGAGCCATGAGGGAAGGAGCAGGGCATGATTACTGAAGCCTGGCATTGAGAAAAGGGAAAAAATCAGTGGCCTGGATGACAAGCAGTACCATGTGGAGAAAAGCGGCTCCTCATATTTGCATTCTTTTAAAAGTCCTCAATGAAGGCCCAAATTTGCTAGGCAAATCATTTGAATAACTAATGTGCTTCTTTATTAGAAATTGCAGTTATGCTGCTATTCACAGGAATGTAAATTGGCAAAATATTTCTGCATTGCCTCTTGGCAATACCTACCACAAATGCAAATGTGTGCACCTTCAGAAACATTAATTAACCACTTCTAGAAATTAATCCATATAAATGTAAAATAGTTATAAATTGATGCATTTCTGAGGCCAGTGGTTTTCAGACTGTTTTGCCAGTGCTTCCTAAAATAACTGTGAAAACCTGTGTATATCCTCTTCCCATATCTTAAGTTGACAGCTAAAATTTTATGGAAATTTTAGTTGTAAGGGATGCAATTTCTGCTATACTCTAAATGCCATTTTAAAATATAACTTATGTTGCTTTTATAAATATATTCAATATATTTTAATAACAGCAATTTAACAACCACCATCTATTTTAAAATATTTTTATGATAGTTGGAAATTTTATAGCATTCCTCCTTGAATTCATATCTCCACCATCTACTCCTGAAACTCCTGAATTTTATCCTAATACAATATGCTTTCAAGTCTTTCCTTAATTGCTTTATCACCATTTTCTTCTATAAAAGTATATATCCATATACACATATACATGCATATATGAGAGAGAGAGAGATTGACTCACTAGGTAGCCCAGGAAAACTTCAAATTCTTAGTTCTCCTGCCTCAACCTCCTGAGTGCTAGAATTATAGATAGGCATGTGCTCCCATGCCTTGCCAATATGTAAATTATTAAAATTTATGATTTTTTTCTTTTCTGAAATCATAAGGATCTCACTATAAAAATCATTTTTATTCTGGGTTGAATCATTATTAGCTGTACAGAAATGAGCTAAGCATATGAATACATACATATATCATTATAATTTTAAGCATGGAAAGAAATTTTATTGTCCTTTCCTTACAAATACATCCGTATGCGAATGACTATCACTTGATATTAGAATGACATCCTTGTGTACCACCAACTCTATCACTATTTTTCATTTTAGACATGTAAGTGCCAAGAAAATTTGTTCACATAAAGAGAAACAGACAGAGATGATAAGAACTTTGTTATTACCGTGTCACTCAATTCTCTGCACTCCTTGTGAATTACATACTAAAAATCAGACAGTGGTCTAGCATCATTGTGATGGTTGATTGACAACTTTAGAATCACCTAGGAGACAAATCTCTGGGCATTAATATGAGGAAGTTTCTAGGTTAGGTTAATTGAGGTAGGAAGACCCACCCTAAGTGTCATGGCTTTGGTCTCAGACTGAATAGGAAAGAGAAAGCCATTTGTGCCCCAGCATTCATTGCCCTCTGCTTCCTGCTTATGGATACAAAGTGACCAGCTATCTCAAATTCTAGAGGCCATGCTATCCTTGCCACTAGGGACTTTTCTCTCAAACTGTGAGCCAAAATAACCACTTCCTTCACTTCATTAAGGTAACTAGGTCAAGTAATCTGTCAAAACTAAGAGAAAACCAGGCGCCTGCCTTAATACCAGCACTAAGGAGGCAGAGCCCTAAGGAGGCAGAGGTAGGAAGACCTTGTGAGTTCCAGGTCAGCCTGATAGAGTGAGACCCTACCTAGAAACAAACAAAATACAATGAGAATAGTAACTCATATAACAATTAAGACTTTTTTTTAATACTGGAAATTGTACCTAGGGCCTTGTGCATGCTAAGCAAGCACTCTACCACTGAACTATATCCATAGTCTGCAAGAATATTTTAACAGTCTATCAACAAAAAATTCAGTGGGTACATATTCCAATTAATTAAAAACCCACTAATTAATAAATGGAACTTGTGACCTGAAACTTGCAGAGCAGGGATTCAAGTCCAAGTCACTTGTCTGAAAATGCATGGTTTATTTACTATACCACATACCTTTCTGTGTGACTCTGGAACTATGCATATCTGTGTTAGGGTTTGCTCTAGTAAGTCAAACTTACTTAGAATGGTCAATACCCTATCTATTTACATTTCCATTTTTTTGGATATATTTATTTTTTAATTTAACACACACACACACACACACACACACACACACACACACACACACACACTTCAGGGCCTCTTGCCTCTGCAAATGAATGCCAGACACTTGCACCATTTTTTCTGAATCTGGCATATATGGGCAGCTTGGGAACTGAACCTGGGCCAGGAGGCTTTGCAAGCAAGTGCCTTTAACTGCTCAGTCATCCTCCCATTCCTGGAAGAATTTTCATCATTTTAAAACCAAGCATCAAACATTTTAAAGGTGAAGTAATTTTAAAAACTTTACAAGACCACCTTATATTTATACCCCCTAATAATTACTCAAATTTCTATATAGCCAGTGAAATTTTTATAGACAAGAATCAGTAGACCAAATCAAACCTGCAGTTAGACCTTATAAAGGATCATGTTATCAATTTTGGATTAGGAACTAATAGAACTAAATAAATTGAGAGAAGACAAATGAAAGAACAAGCTACTCAAATTTAAAGGGGACTCAGAACGTACCAATAAAGTCAGACACACACAGATAGTGGGCTCCTTACAGTCACTTCAACCAAGCTCCTGAATACAAAATCAAAAACTAAGAGCCAAGGCTGGGTGGGGGAGGAGTTGTAGCTCAGTAGTAGAGCACTTGCCTAGTGCCACCCTGAACCACAAAACAAAGTCCCAGAGTGGTCAAACAGTGCTGTTTCAGTGGGACAAGAAGCCCAAGCACAAAATATGTTCCCCTTTGGAGAGTGAAATACACAGGTCATTTTCTCTTAATAGTACCTTACATAGATCAAAGAAGAGCCCATACTCACAAAGTAAAACAGTAATGCATGTGTGGAAAAGTAACAACCTAATGTCAAGAATTACATGGAAGCTAGAATTGTGCTGAATACAAAACAGAGTTATTCTTACTCCACTGGGAGGGACAGGAGTCCCCCCATAGCAAGGAGGCTTGTTAGACTTCCACTCACTAAGCTCAGGAACTAGACCAGCTGCTTCTTCCTATCTTTAAAACTTTGGGGGAAGATAGATGTGGAGGAAATATATGCCTGTAATCCCAGTATTTGGGAGGTTAAGAAAGAAGAATTGCTGAGTTCGAGGTCAGCCAGGGCTACAGTGTGAGACCCTGTCTCCATAAAACCAAAGTAAAACAAACACCACAAAAAACTCTTGGGAGTAACAAAGACGACAAGGGCAAAGTATACCCAAAGTGACGACAAGGGCAAAGTATACCCAAAGTACCTGTATTAGTCTCATTGATGGGACAAAATGACTGACAAAGGCAACCTAAGGAAGCAAGGATTTATTTTATCTTACAGTTTGAGAGGACACAGTCCATCATGGTGGGGAAGGCAAGGTGGCAGGAGCATGAGGCAGCTGGTCACCTTGCATCTGCAGTCAGGAAGCAGGGAGCGATGAATACTGGCTTTCTCCTTTATATTTAGTATGGGACCCATGGAATGCCCACAGTTAGGATGAGTCTTCTTGACTCATTAAACCTAATTTAGAAACTCTCAAAGACATGTCCAGAGATATATCTCCTAGGTGATTCTAAATCCTGTCAAATTGGCAACATTAACCATAATAACTCAGGGCTTTGTTATGCTAAGCAAGTACTTTATTGCTGAGTTATGCCTCCAGACCCTCCAAAATTTATTAAAAAGTACAAGCAATCCCATCTCTGTGAACAAAAAGACAGCAAGGTGTGTTGGCCCATGCCTTTAATCCCAGCACTTGGGAGGATCACTGTGAGTTCAAGGCCAGCCTGAGACTACATAGTGAATTCCATATCAGCCTAAGCTAGTGCAAGATCCTAATTTGAAAAACCAAAAATGGGCTGGAGAGATGGCTCAACCATTAAGGCACTAGCCTGGAAAACCAAAAATGTCAATTTTCTTACTGTGCAATGAGTTTTCACCTGAACTCTATGTCAACACTTGCTTCCCTCTGGAGTTTTGGTTACTACCTGCCCCATTTATCCTCCCCCTCAACATTCTACCTCTACAGACACGAGTTGGATATGGGATTTTCAAATGCTGCCCCCCAAAAAGCTGGTATGTGTCCATACCAACATTACCAGTCCATAAAGCACTTAGAAAAAGTTCATTCACCATGTGCAGTTTCCCATTAAAATAAATTTCTTCAAATTTGAGAATTGACTATTATCCCCTTTCTAATAACAGAGGATGGTTATTTATTTTTTTAAAGATGTACTTAGTAAAATAAAAATTAGCAACCTGTCAAATTAAAAGCCTTTTTGTAAATTTTTTTTCAAAGACATTTCAAAGAGCATGAACCCAAGGGAGAGATGACTCAGGCCTGGGGAAATGGAGAGAGGGTCACTCTAGGTTGCTATAAGGCTGTTAAGAGGCTTCTTGGGGCTCCAAATCAGGGCACCTCCTTAAGCTCTCCCTTATCCTTTGCCTGTCATCAAGAGTTCCAATTTCCTTTTCATGAGGCTCACCAACCTCTCTTCCAAACTGCTAATCATTCTTCTCATTTCATGAAACAAAACAAGTATGCTGCTAACCTTGGTCAAGGTTTCTAGCCTGTATTTTATTTTGGGCAGTGTGCTTGCACATAGTGCACATGGTGAGTGGAGGCCAGGGCACAGTCTTGGGTGTCACTCCTCAGGTGCCATCCACTATTTTTGAGACAGGGTCCCTCATTTGCCTGGAGCTTGTCAAGTTGGCTAGACTGGCTGGTGAGTGAATCCCAGAGATACCTGGAAGACTGTCTCTGCTTCCCCAACACTTGGATTATAAGCATGTGCCACCACACCTGGCTTGTTTAAAACATGGGTTTGGGGGATCAAACCCAGGACCTCATGCTTGTACAGTATTATGGTTTCCAATATAAATGCCCCCTCGCCCCATAGGCTCATGTGTTTGAACACTTGGTCCCCAGCTAGTAGCACTGGTTGAATAGTTTGTGGAACCTTTAGGAAGTAGAGCCTTGCTGGAGTAAGTAGGTAAATGAGGGTGGGCCTTGCAGTTTTATAACCTGACCCCACTTCCTGATTTGTCTTTGCTTCCTGACTACAATGTGATGAGCCAACTTCCTGCTCCTGCCACCATGCCTTCCCCACCATGAGGGAACTTCCCCTCAAAACTATAAACCAAATTAAACCTTTTGTTCCCTTTAAGTTGCTTCTGGTCAGGCACTTGTTCAGAACAATGAGTAAGAAACTAATACATCTGGTAATTATTTTTTCTGACTGAGTTATCTCCCCAGCCCTCCAGCCTCTACTTAACAATAGGTTATGTCTAGAGAAGGATTCTGACAATTCACCTAACTTGCTACCAATAAAACAAAATACTAGTTTGTCTATTTGGCTGTCGTATGATAAAGGTATGCTTCAGCATGGTTTTGTGGCATGCTGTGTATCCCTCCAGATATTAACAAATAAATGGAAGCCAGATCCAGGCTCTGTTAATTCATAAGCCAGTGGTCAGAGAGTGGGGTCAATCCAAGCCAAATAAATGCCATGTGCAATTGGACAGTTCAGTGTCACCTGTTTTACTCTTGCTTCCACATTCATCTGCAGCTCAGGAGCCTCTGTGTATCAGACTACTTTGAATCTATAGGGCATGTCTCCACATTTGTCCTGGCAAGGCTAGAAGGGTCTCTGCACAATAAAGGTACAGACACTCAAAGGGATAAGGCTGGAAGTGGACTATGAAGGCTCTGCCCACAGAGGGGCAGTAACCAAATTGCCAGAAAAGCACATTCCACCTCTGTACACAGGTGAGCTTTTTGGGGAGATGGTTGTAAGTTCTCGTAGCTACTAGGCACCATGACCTTTTCCAAGCCAAAAGCCATCTGAACTCATGCTTCTCATACCTGCAAACATTTCTCCACCCATCCCAAGTACATTATATTACCCATTCACACTGACAGGTGGAAGTGGCTTGATCAGGATGGTACTGTTCATATCACGTGCTATTTGTTCTTTGTTTTGGAATAACTGATAACACCAAATATATTGCTCCAATGAGGTTAGGCAACACTTGTCATGGTCTCCCCACTTTGATTTCGTTGACTTTTTCTACTGCACACTGGACATTTATTGCTTTTTAACTGATTGGATGTGATGGGGTCAAAGACATTGGTGGAAGTTCTCAGAACTAAGCAGAAACACCATGGGCCGCATAGGCCAGGACTCCCCTGTAGAGAGCACACAAGCAGTGTGCTCACCTGGGTTCTGGTAAGAACCAATGTCTCTCATACGGTCTGTAAGTGGAACCACTCAGCTGACACTGGGCATGAAACCTTTCAATGGAGAGAGATGAGGCCCATCTTCTGTGGGACGAGAAGATACCTTTTGAAACCAGTGCTGGTGGCCAGGTTGATCTGGGATACTGAGTGGCAGGCATACACTGTGAGCAGGAGGAGTGGAGACCAGGGATGGGTTCAAGATGCCTCAAAGAGATGGCCAGGCATAGATGCTCTTCTGAAGTGAATATCATGAATCTCCAGAAGTGCCAGGCACACAAAATGCTTAGGGGACTGCATGGGTTGAGTAGCAATCATACAGAAGTATAACGCATACCGCCTCTTTCACTTTGTTGAATAAAATGTCTGGCCCTTGGGCTAACCTTTTTCCTTTCTGTCATCAGGTGAGAAAAGCAGAGTGCTTCTCAACTACTCCTGATAGGAAAGTTAAGCTTGATCATGACTCATGTACCAGAATAGGAGCCATATGCACCCCACATGCTCCCATACAGACTATCATACTAGCAACTATTTCTGCTATTCCTTGGCTGGTGTAATATCAAGTATGTCTCTAATCCCAAAGGCTGTGTTTTTTAAGTTAAAGAGACAGTGTTCCTTTCAGCTGAAAGCTTCATCTTGAAGAAAGCTAAGAGGTGTGGTTTGCTGTTCAAACTATACTCAGTCAGTAGACTAACTCTTTAAGTGTCACTTATGGGGGATTCTTTATAATGGGATACAGTATGTCCTAGAAATATATAAAAAATGCTTGATGACCTGAAATGCTACAAGGACCACTAACTGACTCTCTAGCTTCAAAAAGTTTAATATAAACTTTTCTAATTTAATACTACAAAATACACAGGGCTGAAAAACCAATAGTCCAAGGCTAAAGAATCTAATTCTTCCTTCAAAATCTGTCCAAGAAAATAATGATTTTTTAAAGTAAAAGGTAGAAATTTCAAAATAAGGCAATAATTTAAACATATTTTAATCATATTGCCAATGATCACTTTTTTGAGGCAGCCCAGCTTGTCCTATAACTAACTCTATAGCCCAGCTTGTCCTATAACTAACTCTATAGCCCAGGCTGATCTTGAACTCACAATCAATTTATCTTAGTGCTTGGATTAAAGGTGTGAACCATGCCTGGCTCTAATGGTCACTATTAAGTAGCTTTATATATGTCCTGGAGAGCTATCCTATACAGAATACAGATTTAGAATTTAGCACTGATCAAATTTCATGTTTGCTGTCCTTTAATTTAATCAATAAAACATCCACTATTAAATCAATGGAGAATATCTAATCTCAAATACCATGTACTCTCTATATAAAGACTTAGACTTCACTTGTATTACTTTTTCTTGGGCAAATACCTTGTCAAAAGCCCGAGGAGGACTGGAGAGATGGCTTAGTGGTTAAGGCATTTGCCTGCAAAGCAGAAGGACCCAAATTGGATTCCCCAGTGTCCACGTAAAGCCAGATGCACAAGGTGGCACATGTGTCTGGAGTTCATATGCAGTGGCTGGAGACCCTGGCATGCCCATTCTCTCTCTCTGTTTCTTTCTCTCTCACACATAAATAACTAAATAAAATATTTTTTAAAAGCCAGAGGAAAAGCTCTCTTCAAGGTTATGACAATGTCCTTGGTCAGTTTTAAATTAAATACTTCAAACATATTTACATTTTTGTATATAAAGTCACTGGCTCCCAAATCTCTGAAATTATTTTCAAAGTAAGTTTTACAGAGATTCTGAGGAAATTAGCCCATGCCAAGAAGTACGTGGTTGCATTTGAATTGTGGGCAGGGAAATACATATTCTCAGTCCAGTTCTGCTATACTGACATTTGAGGATGTCAGTCTTTGTTGGTTACCTAGGTGGTAATGTTCTACATAGTCATAACTGCTTTATAAAGCAGGACAGAGGGACATCTCCAATGATACATTTAAAGATGAGTGGCATTTATAACTTTTAACACTGGGATTTTGATGTGAGTGCTAGAAAAATGTCAATATGCTCTTTTTAAACAGCTTTATGAGGTATAATTTATATATCATAAAGTCACCCATTTTAAGTGTATGACCTAAGAATTTTTAGTAAATTTACAGAGCTATATAACCACTACCACTGTGACCAAGTTTTAGAACCTTTCTAAATGGTCCCCAAATTGGTTGGTTCTTAATAATATTCCCAGTGCATAGAAATACTTTCATATTTCATTTTGGTCCCCAGGCTGACTACACTGTGATGTGCTTCATGGGTTAAGTTGAAGAGCAAGAGGAAAATTTCATGTTCCTTACAAAGGGAGTGGTGTTGACATAAAGCGACTGTAAAATGGGAAGTTAGAGGAGACTTGAGCAGAATGGACAAAAGAGAAAACAGTTCTAGCAGAGATGCCAGGCAATCAAGGAGGAATTAATAAGGCTTTCTCTAAGTCAATTAGTCAAAACTAGGTGGCTTAGTTCATGCTCTGCTTCTAGAATGTGGGGGCCCTAATGTGTTTAGTGGGGAAGGAACTGAAAATCTCTTAGTAGTACTGAAGTGTAACAAAAAAATCTCACCATGCAATGGAAACTCCAATATAGAGTACAATAAAAGTAAATGTTATGGCATTTGACTTCAGGGCCTATAATCTCCCATTCAATTGGAACAGAGATTCTTCTATCAGCAAGAAAAAAAAACTGGACAATTTAATTTTCATTCTCATTCATGTGGAGGCCTGTGTTGGAGCTCTTCCATGTTTTTTCTATTATGTAACTTGAAATATGGTTGCATAGTTTGATACAAACAGTATCTCAAGCTGATATCAACAACTTAGTTTGAACCAACTGATTTCATTCTAAATTATCACTGGCTGACAGATGCTGGTAGCTGCCCACACAAGATTTAAAAAGCTATGTTCTCTAATTTAATATAGTAACAATTTTAAATTACAGCTTTATTAAGAGGAAACAGATTTATTTATAGTGAGCACTGATGGTTTCTAACGATGTTCAGTTGCTGTATTATACTGTTCACTGCAACTGACATTTGAAAAGCTTCAATTGTCTGAATCACTAACAAAAACATTCTGGTACAAATACCCCCCTTCCCTTGATTCAAAGCAATGAACAAAATCTACAAAGGCAGCCCTGGATAAAGGCTTCTATAATGTCCTTTTCTCCTTGACCAACCCACCTATAATGAACATTTCTGCCTTTGGGGCTAAAGACATTTGCTTCAACTCTGTTTCTCCTTGGGCCTCTATGACAATGCAAGATCCTTCTTTTCCCTTAAATGTGGCTTTGCTAGGGGTGGGGGTTGGTCTTTATCCTGAGATACTTCTTCCCATTTCCTATACTTTTTTTTGAGAGAGAGGGAGAGAGACAGAAAGAGAGAGAGAGAGAGAAAGAGAGAGAGAGAGAGAATATGTCAGTCCTGTGCATGCCCCATGGTGCATACGTGGAAGTCAGAGGATAATTTTCTAGTGGGTCCTGACCTCTCAACTTCATTTGAGTCAGGGGTTCTCTCTGTGGACTCTTGCTCTGCTCTTGTTCTTTGCTGTACTTGCCAGGAGCTTCTGGAAAATTCTCCTATTTCTACCTCCTATCTCATCATCAGCATGCCAGGATAACAGAAGCTCACTAAAATTTCTGGCATTTTACGTGTGATCTAGTGCTCAAACTCAGATACTCTAGGTTTAGCAAAGAGTGCTTTATCCACTGAGCCATATTCCTAGCCCTTCCCCTTTTGTTTTTAAAAATCACTTATTTATTTATAATTTATTTATTTTTACGAGAGAGAGAATATGAATGAGTATGACAAAGCCTCTAGCTGCTACAAACATGAGCTCCAGATGCATGTGCCACTTTGTGTGTCTGGCTTTATGTGGGAGCCTGGGAATTGAATCTGGGTCATCACCATCACCAAGTAAGTGCCTTTAACCACTGAGCCATCTCTCCATCCCTCTTCCCATTTTTCTTATGGTAAGGATTTTACCTTCCTGACCCACAGGACACTACTAGGCTATATATATATATAAAATTTCTTTCTGCAGCCCACCAAGTAGCTGGACATTATTTTAGAAGACAAGGGAAGGAAGTTAATTATGATATTAGCATCCACAGATGAGGAAGCCAAGTGCTCAGAGAGTGTGTGAAGTACAGAAGGCCATCCAGGCCAGAAGCAACAGCCTCAGCACTCAAATCCAGGTCTGCAGCCCCCAGTCTTGCAATCTTCTCTCCTGCCACTGCTCCTGAGAAGTCCCAAATCTCTACCCTTCAATCTCTGCCAGTCTCTAAATCGTTGGACCTCCACTTTCAGACTTTATCCAGCACTACCATCAAGTGTCTAGCCAAAGCTCAAAGTCAATATTCTTTTTTTGGTTAAAATTTATTTATTGACAATTTTTGCACATGTATATCAAATACATTTGGATCATATCCACCTCTCATTGCCTTATCTTGCCGCCTAATCCCACCTGCTGAAACCCTTCTTTCCTATTAATTCGACTTCGACTCTGATGTCTTTTCGCAGCCCAATGAATTTTATTAGGATTATTTATATGAGCAGGGATGGGAGGATTACTTACAGGAGCTATGCCACTGAAGAGAATGTCTTCTCCTCCCCCAGATATCATTAACTGTCAGTAACTCTGTAAGGAGTGGTTCAGTCTTCATGAGTTACTATACCATCAATAACAGAATGTTAATGGGTCCAATTTGAAGGCAACATTCTTAACTAAACCCATCGTGTTTTTCCCCAAACCAGCTCTTTCTCCTGATATGCTCAAATCCATTCTCTCTTCCTTCCTGTTCCCACATCTAATCTGCTATCTCCCAAATCAATTGCTAGGAAGACATAGCAATAATTCTCCTCTATCATTTCTTCTACATCCATCCTTCCTTTCCTAATCCTTTTGTAAGCAGCTGAATCCTAGTTCTTTCTACCTCTTGCCTTAGCCATCAAATATCCTGCCCCCTGGGCACCTAGCTGTCTTTCAAAGCTCTTCATTATTTATTATGCTAATTTTTAGATGTGATCATGTCATTTCAATGTCAACCATCAGTGGGTTCCAATGCCTTTAAAATAAATTACAAATTCATCCCCCTCAAACTCAAATCTGATCTGTACTCACATTTACTAGTTAACTAGTGTCCTTCCCAGTACAAAGTGTCAGCTACAGCTAGGCTGCTCTATGCAAAGCTGCCAACACTTGCCCATGTGATTTTCCTGCTCGCCCCCACCCACACCTAAACAAATCCAAGGTACAGATAAGTCTGTCCTCTTTCATGGAGCATGGCCCAGCACCCTGACCCCAGGGAACATCTTGATCAGCATGACTTTCACTCAGTTGTCACTTAAACACACCCCCAGTGTTAAATGAGGAAACCAAAGCTCAACATCATCTTTCTGTGCTCCGAAATACACACATGGAAGCTTAGTTCCCACATCACAGAAAGTATCTATAGCCTATTCCTTTCCCCCTCAGTATTCCAGTGAAAGTAGTTGGAAATGGTGAAAAGCAAACAGTAGTCATATGCTGGCAATATATATCTCCAGATGCAAAGAAAGCAAGGCTGAGGCTGGGAGATAACACATTCAGCAAAGCGTTTGCCTTATAAACACGAGAACCTGAGCTCAATTCTCAGAACCCATGTAAAGAAAGCTAGGTGTGGTCTGGCCTACTTGGCAAGCTCCAGGCTAGTGAGCGACTCTGACTCAAAATATTGTATGGTGCCTGAAGATTGGCACCCTTGGTTGTCCTCTGGTCTCCCCAGTATAATACACATCTGTGCACATGAACCCACCCACATACATGCACTTGTACATATATATGAAAAAAATGAATGAAAGGAAGGATCTAAGGCCAATGCTCTTTAAAAAGAAAGACAAGCAGGCATGGTGACGCACACCTTTAATCCCAGCACTTGGGAGGCAGGCAAAGGTAGGAGAATCGCCATGAGTTGGAGGCCAGCCAGAGACCACATAGTGAATTCCAGGTCAGCCTAGGCTACAACGAGACCCTACCTTGAAACCCCCCCCAAAAAAAAAGACAAAAAGCAAGACATAACCTTATGTATTCTGGAGGCAGAACATTTCCCTTCCTGCGGAAGGTCAAACATGGCCTTTACAAACACTGCACCCATCAGTCACCCTGACTTAAAGCAGCATCTAAATACTGAACCACAATGGGAGATTGAGCAGCTCATTTGATTACTGCTTTTCCATCACAAACATTCACTTCTCTGCTCTTGCCCTTTAAGGCAATCAAAAGCTATAGCAGGCCAGTCTTTGCTGTTACTGTGTCAGCCTGAGCTGTCAGGTTATGCTTCCTGACTGGGCTTCTCAAAAGCTGGCTGATGATGTAAACCAGATTCTGGAAGTACTTTTGGTATTTGCAGTCACAACCATACATCCTACATACAAACCTTCATGAGGCCATGGCAGAGACTGCAGGTCAGCGGTTTGCAAGGATGTGATTCTATTAGAAAATTCAGAAGAAAATAGTACTTAGCCTCCGGAGTTCCACCAGATAGTAAGAATGCTTCTGTTAGGCAGCCTAGTTCTTTTATAAAGCCTGCCAACTGTTGGGCATTTGTTTCTAAATTGAGTGGCCAAATAAGATGATGCTGGAAATCTATCTTCCATGTCAAATTAATCCCCACAATGATTGCCAGAGGATGGGGTGGGGTATGGTTAGAAATAGCATAGCCTGGAATGGTGGCTTACATTTTCAATCCTAGGAATCAGGAGGCAGAGGCAGGAAGATCATCCATTCAATGTCAGCATGTGCTACATAAAGTTCCAGGCCAGCCTGGGCTATATAATGAAACTCTACCTCAAAACAAACAAACCAATAAACAAACACAAATAAAACTAAAGAAAACCAGAAGAAATGAACACATAAAGGATCCTAGTAGTGACAGAGATGTTCTGAATCTTGACTATGGCGGCAGATATACGCATACGATAAAACTGCAGAGAACCCAATTCTTACACTGGTACTAATCTGAATAAAAGTGTTGAGTTGTATCAATAGCAACATCCTACTGCAATGCTGCACCAAGATGCTGTCATGGGGCAAGGAGGGGGAAGTCTTTGTACTGTATCAATTCTGAAAATTGTCTGTGAATCCAATGACCTCACAATTAAATGTTAACTAAAATAAGGCAAATTTCAAAATGTAGCCCTTTATAATATAATGTGGGAGAAGGTTAATTTATAACCATAATAGGTACAAGTAGAAGATTGTAAGACTGAAAGAAAAAAAAGTGTGGTCTTGAATATGAACTCCTGAAAGGGTTGTCATCCAGATCACACTGCCAGCAGTCTCACAGCCATCCTGACATACCCCCCAAAGGACCTTTGACTTTTGCTTACCCTGGGTGACTTTAGCCCCCTTCCCATTTATCACATTTTGGTGCCTTGACCCTGGGAAAGTCCTTCATGTTCTGTGCAAAGTAGCAATTACTCATACATAACAAAGCTCATTTAAGTTAAAGTCAAAGCATTTATTGCCACATCTACAATGAACCCTGACATTTTGCATTTGCACTCATTTGCCTTTATAGCCTGAATACACAGACCACTGCAAAACATGAAAAGTGCAAAGTTTTACAATCAGGCTTGTTCATTGTTTCCTTTCATGAGAATGTGCAAGGAATTTTTTAAGGCTAGGAAGGATAAAAATCCCAGATATTTGGTTTTCATATGAAACTGCCATCACTCCCCTACTTTGTAAACATGGTGACACCTAAAGCTGAGCAAGGGCTGGCAGCCTGGCATTTCAACAGTCATGGGAGATCTCATCATGCTACTTGGAGAAGCAGAACAACGCCCTTACTCACCAATGTCATTGCTGCGGTCTGAGAGGTCCTTATCCAGGATGCCAGAGAGCGTGCTGCCTGCCAAGTCAATCTTTGGACCGTCTCCCCTACATTCAAAACATAAGTGCAGATATTTAATAAATGCTGTGTACCCTTGTCATTCTGCCTGCTTCCCTGCTGCAGACACATTAAGGAGGGTGCTACGTGTGGAGCAAATGGCACTGTAGCTTGTGAAGGAAACAGAGGGAGCTGGTGAGAGCCAATGAACTGTCCAGCCACATGCACTATGGTAAAAACTGGCTAGCAGGCCGGATGCTACTGTCTTCTGCACATATTTTCAAAGATAGCTATTTTAATAATGACTGTTCGCCAGTACACCTCTGGGCACAAGCCTTCCCGTTGGACCTGCAGGGTGCAACACAGTCCTGCTCCTGCCCCATGGTCAAATAAGCACTGGCAAACTGGAAGCTTCCCTTTTAAGGAACACTGAATTTAGCCAAATGCTTCTTGACAAAGGTCAGCTACTTTTAACCTTGAGAAAAATGGTTCTCAGACTGAGGCATCAGCAAGCCTGTTGACAAGTACAAGGTGTCAAGTTGAGATCTGGCAGCTGGAAGGCTGGCACCGGGGTACTGTTCTGTAAAATTAGATAGCTGCTAGGTGGGTGCCCCTGTATCCATGAGGACGAGAGTGACTTTACTTTGTACCTGGGCTTGAAGCAGACTTTCAAGCTGATGAGAGAAACTTAGCCTCTTCATGTACTAAAGGAAGTTCAACCATGTTTTTTTTTTTTTTTTTTTTTTTTTTGTCAAAGAGGCAGCTCTTTGGCCCTGCCAGGGAGACAAGCCCTGAATGAGATTATCCAAGGGCTGATCCTTGCCCATAAAATGAGAGGGAGGGCTGAGCAGTTGTTCCCAGCAAAGCAACAGAAATAGTCCATCTCATGGCTCTTGAAGGTCAACATGGGCTGAAGTTGAACTACACAATTAAGAACAAATTCACTCCACAAGCACTTGTCAAATGCCTATGGTGCTGGGCATAAGGAGAGGGCCAAACCAGGAAGCATCTACTCTGAAAGGCTCATAGTCTACATGGAATAGACAGACCAGAACAGGCATACATGTCATAGGCCATGCAAGATAACTGTGTGTCATAGTCCTGAATTGTGGCCACAGGTTCTGAAGGGCACACAAAAGAAGGGGACATTATAGTTTGGCCTTGGAGTAAAAGGAAGAGGGAACATATCCATATGATCAGAAACCCAGGCAAGGATGAGGGTGCCCAAGTGGCCAAAAGTCCAGAGAAATGAAAGGAGACAAGGTGGTGAGGTTAGCAGGGGCCAGGGTGTACTGGGCTGGGCACAAAAGTGTTAAATTTATCCTAGAGGTAGTGAGGGTAAAGTGAGGAATGCAACACTTGTAACCTCAGAGGGGTGAGGGCTCTGAAGTAGGAAGCTGACAGGGTGACTCCTGGGCTTCTCACTCCAGAAGATGGGGGGTGGGCAGTACATGCAACATAGCATGTGTGTTCTTATAGTGGAGGTAAAGGACTCATGGAAGTAGGTGAATTGTCTTTAGTTCTTGAATGAATATCTCTGACTCCAACTCTCAAACACCTTTGACTAGAGGACAGAGGTAAAGGTAGGAGCCCCACACAAAATGATCCCTCGTAGGCTTGAGCACCTCTAAGAGTAGCACTGCCTGAAGACTGTTCTCTAGTCTCATTATGGGACTTTGGGAGTCTTTCAGACTGGGGTTGAAATAGAAGCTGAGGCAGAGTCTCATCTTCTGAACTTGGAAGGAGAAGTAGCGTCACAGAAGAGCCGTTCTTTACTATCTAAGGCTTCGTGGGCTCCAAGCCAGGGCTCCATCTCAGACAACCCTTTTGTCCCTTGGCCACCAAAGCTCAGGCCACTGCTGATGGCAGATGTTAAGCCGATCTGAGTGGTGGTACATAGATGATTTCAAATTTTTTTTTGATAATTAGAGCTTCAACATTCAACAATTGAAGGTACAGCTAACTTTCCATGGGTTCTACATGTACAGATTCAACCAATCTTAGATTGAACAACCCAACAGCAAAAACACAATGACCCAAATTAGGCATTTCTCAAAAAGAGGATATACAAATGGCCAGTAGGTACATGAAAAAACTGGTTGGTATCACTACTCAACAGGGTAAAATCATGAAATCAACACCAAAGTCAGCCATTACCTCACACCTGTTAGAATGGGTAGTATCAAAAAGATAAAAATTAGCTGCATTTGGTGGTGCATGCCTGTAATTCTGGCACCTTGGAGACAGAGGCCAGTCTTGG
The DNA here is from genome assembly GCA_004024765.1 of Zapus hudsonius. Classification (NCBI taxonomy): domain Eukaryota; kingdom Metazoa; phylum Chordata; class Mammalia; order Rodentia; family Dipodidae; genus Zapus; species Zapus hudsonius. The sequence continues at coordinate 14,079 of PVHP010013156.1, read as the reverse complement.
ATGCATAATGGAGGCAGGAGGATTAAAAGCTTAAGTACAGGTTGGGCAATATAGTTGAGACCCTTTCTCAAAAAGACAAAAATAAATAAATGCTGGTAAGGATATGAAGATGGGAAACTCATACATTATTGGTATGAATGTAACTTGGTCTAGCCACTATGGAAAAGAGCTTGGAGGATCCTCAAAAACCTAGTAATAGGAATTTGGGGTGTATAATCAAAGGCACTCAAATCAGTATGATGAAGAGACATATGCATTTCAACCTCAACTGCAATAGTACTCACAATAACCAAGATATGGAATCTACTTTTGTGAATGGAGAAAGAAAATGTGGTAGACATATAGTTGGTCCCTGGCTGGTGGTGGTGTTCGGGAAAGTTGTGGAATCTTCAGAAGGTAGAGCCTTGCTGGAGGAAATGGGTCACTGGGAGTGGGCCTTGAGGTTTTTAGTCCAGCCTCACTTTCTGTTCTCTCTCTGATTCCTGACTTTGGAGAGATGTGATATGGGCTTCCTGTTCTGGCCTGCCATGTGTTCCCTGCCATGATTAAACTTCTCAGAACTGTAAGCTGAATGAAACTGCTTTCCTTCCATAAGTGGCTTCTCACAAGCTATATTGTCCCAGCAACAAAAAGTAACTGAGACACTTAAACAATGGAATACTACTCAGCTATCAAACAAACAATTGATGGGCTTGGGATATGGCTCAGTGATAGAACACTTGCCTAACACAATAAGATCCTGGGCTTGATCCCTAGCTGAAGAGAAAAAAAAAAAAGAATGGAATTCTGCCTTTTGTAGAAATAGGGATAAACCTGGAGGATATTATGTTCAGTAAAATAAAATAGGCACCAAAACACAAATACAATGTTTTTACTGTTTTGAGATCATCCAAAAAACTGATATCAAAGAAACAGAAAATAGTGGTCACTGAAGCCTTGGAAGGGAATGGGAGGAGAGAGGTGGGGAGAAGATAATTAAAGGGTCCAGGGCTATAATGGATAAAAGGAATGACCTCATGTTTTATAGTATGATAGGATAAGTATAGTTAACAATTAATTAAATATTTCAAAATAGCTAATAGAATTTTGAATGTTCCCAACACAAAGAAATGATAGAGTCTGAGGTGACACATGCCAATTATCCTGATGTGATGAATACACATTATATACATATGCCAATTGCTATGTCAATTAAAAATAAAAGCATATCTACTACACAGTAGTAGAGCACTTGCCTAGCATACACAAAGCCCTGGGTCTAACCTCCAGTAATGTAATATATACATATAAATAGGTAAATAAATAAATGCAAGTATATTTCAAAAATAAAATATTCAGGGAGAAAACTACATGTATGACTATTTTCTTGGCATTACTCCCTAAACAGTATAGAATAATATGAACTTGCATGACATTTACACTTTACCAGGTATTGTAAGTAATACAGAATAGTTAAAATACCAGGGAGAATAGCATAGGTTATACACTATTTTATATGAAGGACTTAAGCATACTTGGATTTGGCGTGTACCGTAAGGGAGGTTCCTGTAACCTATCAAAAGGCAAATGTTGAGCTGAGGAGATGGTTCAGTTGATAAAATGCTTGCTCTGCAAGCATGTGGACCTGAGTTCAATCTTCAGAGGCACATTAAAAAAAATAAGATGGGGGCTGGAGAGGTGGCTCAGCAGTTAAGGCACTTGCCTCTAATGCCTAAGGCCCTGGGTTCAATTCCCCAGGTCCCACATAAGCCAGACCCACAAGGTGGTGTTCCTGGTGCGTGCTCTCCCTCTCTCTCTCTCTCTCTCTCTCTCTCTCTCTCTCTCTCTCTCTCTCTCTCTCTCTCTCTCTCTCTCTCTGCTTGAAAAATGAATAAATAAAATATTTAAAAAAATAATCTGGGCATAATGATGCAGAGTTGTGTTCCCAGCTCTGGGAAGGCAGAGACAGGCTAGGTTGGGGGCTTGCTGGCCAGCCAGTCTAGGCTACTTGGAAAGTTCTGGGCCAGTAAGAGAGCCTGTCTAAAATGAAATGGTGGACAGTTCCCAAGAAAAGACACACAAGATTGTCCTCTGGCCTCCTCAGACACATTTGTGTGCACATACACACACACACACACACACACACACACACACCTGTACACACAAGCACATACAAAAGACAAGATGGTCTTAAGAGACATCCTGGTGGGAAGCTGGGGAGTGCATGGCAGGAGCTGTTGGTGAGGGGGAGTTTTGTTCCTGAATTAATCAAATATCTCTCAGAACTTGGCTGCTTCTGAATATGTGGCTTAGTCATGTATTTTGGTCACTGTCAATCTTGGAACTGCTGTGCCCTTTTTTGAGTTGACAGCTAGAAGTTTACAGTCAAATATGAGCCTAACTCAAGGAAATGTAGCAGACACTCATTACTGTGCTCAGGGTGCCTTGGGCTTCACTACTGTTCTACTCTTATTTCCCCTTTATGATCACTTGCAACTATTTTATTCTTTTACATGCACTTGTTTTTCATTTGGATATAATTCTTCAATCTTTTATGTTAAAAGCTATTTTAATTGGCAAACTGTAATTGTATATATTTATAGGTTACAGTGTTATGTTTCAAAATATTTATTCTATGTGGACCAATCGAATCAGAATAATTAGTACATCTATAGCCTCAAGTAGTAATCATCTCTTTGTGGTAAAACATTTAAAATCCTTCATTTTAGTTGTTTTGAGATATATAACACATTATTATTGATTACAATCATGATACTGTGTGGATAGTTAAGAGGAATAAATGGTGGTGACCTAACTAAAATTTTCAGCAATGTCTCTCCTTTCCCTGCCCACTCACCCCTCTGTTCGTATGAGTGTGACACTTTAAATAAATTCCACACAATTGAGATCAGACAGTATTGTTTTCTGTGTTCCTGGTTTATTTCACCTAGCATAATGAGGATTTCTGAAAGTTATCTGATTCTTATGTGGAATGGCATGAGGAAAAATCATGTAAAATTTAAGAATAGGGCATATATCAAATTAAACTGCCCACCATATGCTTTAACATAGTTTAGACTATGTTGTGGTGTTTGGAATGAAGACCAAGTAAAAAGAGTGAATAGAGGAATACTTGAATAAACATTTGTTGGACTTTTATGAGCCATTAAAATGTTTATAAATGGATTTACTCTGGCAGGAATGAATTCTTAGGTTACAATGTTAGGGAACAAAGGCAATGCACATACACCCACAGGCCTTCCTGATGTATGAGGAAGAGGAATATTTTTAATACTACAAGAATATTTGTGACAGTTATTCACGAGAAGCCTGATAAGTGTTCTCTACCACCCAGCTAAGCACCTGATTAGTGGCAAAGACTGAAAAATACCTGCGGAATCCATGAACATTCACCAAATTTTCTGAAATGAGAATATATTACACATTTGTGCAGTAAATGCAATTTCTCCATGACATTGTTTTATGATCCCCTATATGATCATGATCATGTAAAACTGACAAAAAAGCCAAATCATATATAGGAAAAAGACGGAAAAGGAATAGTTTAAAATGTTAATAGCAGTTGGCCCTGGAATAAATTTATAGTTGAATATTTTCCTTCCATTTAAGGTTTGCTTTTACTGATAGTGAATAGAGATTCATGTAATTCTAGTAGCTCATGTTGTTTCTATTTTCCCCTTTGATGGTATTGTCACAAGTAAAGGGTCACATAGCCTGGCCCCTGTCTCACAAGCTCTCCTTTGATAATCATTCCAAATGCAGATATCCCATGAAGTCATCTCTCCTGAAAACCTGAGTATGTGCATTAAGGATGCTATAGTTATAGGTCTAGGCCAGGAGTAGTACAAGTAAACTTGTTGCCTATCTCTTATGTGACCTTGGCCAGTTTACTTAACCTCTGTGGAATTTGGGTGCTTCTTTCTTTCTGAGAAAGGCCTTCAAGAGTTCTTGATCCTCTATTTTAACATGAGGGAAGTGAGGTAGACTACAACAGGGGTGAGCTTAAAGATGGTCCTGTGAGTTGCCCTCAAATTCTGATAGTACATCATCTGTTTTGTCTGCAAATCTCCATGTCCCTATCAATGTTTGTAATGCTGTCTCTTCCTACTTATTCCTGAAGCCCTAACTTCCCAGCACCTCAGAATGTGACTTATTCGAAACAGTGCCTATAAAGCGGGGACTAAATTAGGGTAGACCCTAATTCAATCTAGTGTTTGTGTGTGTAAGCCAGAGGACAATCTCAGGTATTGTTTTCAGGTACAGTCTACTTCCTTTGAGACAGAGTCTATCATTGACCTGGAGCTTAACAAGGAGGCCAGACTGGCTGGCCAGCAAGCCCCAGGAATCTACCTGTCTCTCCTTCTCTAACACTGGGAATATAAGCTTGTGCCGCCTTGTCCATTTTAAATGGGCAATGCAAATCAAACTCAGGTCTTCATGCTTACAGAGCAAGCACTTTACTAGAAAAGCTATCTTTATAGCTTGTACCATTCTAAGAAGAGAAGTTTGTCTCACAGAGACAACAAGAGAGTACATGCAGAGAAAAGGTCTTGCAAAGATTATCAGGCGACCTTCTACAAGCCAAAGATAGAGGTCATAGAAGAAACCAATATTTCTGACTCCTTGGACAACCAGCTTCTACAACAATGATGAAATAAATTTCTATTGTTTAAGTCACTGTTTGAGGTATTTTGTTATGGTAGTCTGAGAAAAATAAACACATTCTCCCGTAGTGGCTATGGTAGACCAACATGCCACAAGGAAATTTTGGTATATCTGTTAGTATTATAAAGCTTATCATACAAGTAAAAAGTAAATTGCAAAGTGTTTGTAGCTACTAGAGGCATTCTATCCCTAATATGGGGACCTCTGTTCTGATGGTATTTGATGAAAGTCAAAACTACTATGACCCAAGTTGTCAAAGTGGCTGATCTTCAAATGGCATTTGGTGTGGCCCAAGGTGAACTCTTGCTGGGGAGGGGATTCTATCTCATGGGACAGTTTAAGAGGGAGAAGAGTCACCTGTGGGCTCTATACAGATGGTTTGGTATGCTTAACCATGAGGGATCACCCTGTACAAAAAGGAAACAACTATCCCCAAGTGACTTGTCTTCAGATTTAAAACACAGGCCACCCTGGGATCCTTCTCTTCTGAGATCTGATCTCTCATGCCAAGAGCCAGACACAGGCTTCAGCTGAAAAGTTCGTCTATCTAGGACTAGAAGCAAGCCTATTTTGAAAACACAGTAGGTGTAGTTAAAAAAGAGTTCTGATCCTTCCAAGTAGGGAAACTGCAGCTGGTGTTTTGACGGTGTTCAGACTGTGGGAGTGTAAGCATTTTACAATGTCTATTTGTAAATGCCTTTCACTATATTTATAGCCTCTTTACAACAATGCTAATGAATTTTAGTTCTGAAAAATACCAGAATTTCTGAGATTTGCTGCAGCACATGTCTGGAGTGGCTAACACCCAGTGAGGATGCAGCTTTTGGTGATCTCCGTTTTCCCTCACACTGCTCAGCACAAGGGTGCTATTTTGTCAAAAAAGGGTGTTACTGAACTCTTAAGAAAAAGGAAAGAGCTCACCCTTTTGTCATTCTCCAAGTGGTTTTGTCTGGTGAATTTCTATGTTCATACCAACTAATTAAATAAAAGGAGAAGGTTGGTGGTACCTTGCAGAATCTATCCAAAGACAGCAGAATAAATTTGCCCAGGCTCTTTAATTTTTAATCAGAATAATCCTATTTCTACCTATTTTTCTTGGCATGTTAAATTATAGGACTTAACACATGTAATTTGTGTGATAGGCAACTAGATACAGTAAGAGTCCCCTTGCTTTCCTGCATACAGAAGCTAACTCACAGAGAAAAACATTCAGCAATCCAAGGGATCAACCAGGGAAAAATAGAATCTAAGATCCTGAAGGAGATATAGGAGTAAGGTAGCTTTTTACAGTCAGTCAGGGGCTAAAGCCCAAAGAGGGAGCAAGGAGATGGCATTCTGTCGGTCCTGGCAAACTGCAACTCACATCTGATCCTGTCTCATCCAAGATGGCTGCCAGTGACACTCTCTAGCAGGAAGGTCCTGCTTCTTCCTCAGTTCAGCTTCTATGGGTCAGCCAAGCTCCACCCCCCTACAAGTCCACAAATCAATCAGGTCTTTCTTGGCAGCCCCTTGAGTCCATGAAACACACCTGAGTCTGAAAACAAGGCTAACCCTAATTGGATGTCTGATCTGTATAAATGAGGTTGAACACATCTGCTCTTGCCCTTTCTCTTCCCTGTCATCTCTCCTGCCTAAACATGAATGTAAGTCTATGGCTCCCCTTCCCAACACGGATTCTCTCAGGCTTATGATTTTTCTTTAGTCTCTTGAGTCCTTCACTATTCCTTAATTCTCTCTGGCATTTTCTTTGAAGGGGATTTTTGGTTCTTATGTTTGCTTTCCACATGTGGGTGTATTTGGGTCCTCCAGAGCCCTTTCACCCCCAGGAGATTGCTCTGTGATGGAGAGATTATATCCGTCTCCCCTCCCCCCTTTGCAGCTGGGAAAGGAGGAGAATTCTACTCTGGCTTGAGTCTTTCAGCTAGCCTCCTCCCTGGATCTTAATTCCTCCTAAAATAAACCTTATAATTCATGATTTTCTCCCAAAACAAACTTTATAGTTCGTAATTCACTCTTTTCCAGGTTCATTTTATCAATTCCTTGCTAAAATAAGGATCCAAAAGTTGAAGTTCACAGGCCTGGGGAGAGTCTTCCTGAACCCCCAAATCTTGCATCAAGCCCATGAAAATAATCACAGCAGCTACTGCATACTGAATGCTATCACACAGTAGGCACTAGAGTAGCATTATTCATGCATGCAGCATTCTGTCCTCACAACTACCCTTGGAAGTATACACTATTCCCTGAGAACCCTTTTCACTGGTGGGCTTGTCAACCCCACTGCTAAGAATGTTTTCACAGGACAGCTTCCAGCTCTTGGCCCCTCTAGGAGTGGATTCAGCAGTAGACTGTCTCCTCTGTGAATGTGCCCCCTCTCTAGGACAGTCTAAAGTCTCAGGAACTTCTACACAACATGGACAACTCAGCTGGATCCTTTTAGCATCAAAGCTCCTCATGGATTTGGCCAATGCTTGCTGAGCCAATATCCAACTTGAATTTCCCTCTGCCCAATCCTGCATCCATGGGCATGGGACCCCTGCACATATCTTCATATTCTGCTTCTGGAAAACTGTACCTGTGACCCCCTGATTTTCATTATATAGGGTAGAAACTGAGGCTGAGTGAGCTTAAGTTATTTGCCAATGAAAGGTTACAAAAATAGTTAAGTGGCAGGATCTAGACTTGAACCTAAATTTAATTTTGAAGGCTAAGATCTTGAGCACTTCTTCAGGCTGCTTTATTATTCAGCCTCTTTGCCTTTCAAGCTGGTGATCTAGCCATGGGGACAGTGAGTCACCAAGGATACTAGAATTCCCATGTCACTTCAGCTCACTACCAACTTGGCAAATCATTTTTGCTTCCTGAATTAAGAAGTGCTAATAATAACAAAAATCACACATCTGGTGGGACCTGTTCTTCCCACTTAAGACTTGAGATGTAAGATAGAGCTTGTGCCAGTCGGGATCATGGAAGACACACAGTGTGCAGCCCTTGAGAACATGAACTCAGCCAGGGGCATGGCCTAATTTAGACCAAGCTGGGACAGTTAAGCCAAGACATGTGGGACAGAAAAAGTGTTGAAGTGCACAGAAAGCCAAATCAGGCAAACAAGCAAATTTGCCACAGCACTAACTGTACTGCAAACAAAAACAAGAACAGAAAACAAACAACAACAGCAAAACACCAAGCTGGAGGTGGGTGCGAATGAGGTGAGAAAGGCCAGTTCTACCAACTTCTACCAAGTTAGATTCCGCCCCCTTCCCTCAAAAAGATATGCTACCATAATGCAAATGTTTGGGCTTTGGATGCCTAAAATATTTTATGAGGATGGGGAGCTGAAGAGGAAAGGAAAGAAATAGAAAACCCCCTTTGCCCATGTGCAGGCAACCACTGAGTCACATACTATATGTTTTCAATTTGTCACCACTTTCATCCTATCTTGGAGCTATAAACTCATATGGGTGATGCCAGATGTCAAATGTCAGATCAGAGAGAAACCACATGAATTATCTGGCCTTCTTTCCCCAACTCAGCAACCTTATTTATCACCCTCTTCTAACATAATATCATGAGGGCTCATTGCTCACCATCCCGGTCTCAATCAAGTGATGTACCTGGGATGCAAAGGACAAGGCTGTCTGCTCTGACCACCAAGCTAGGAGGGGACCATCCAGCTCAACCTCTACTTTGTTAGAGGCCAGGGTCTTGTGCTTGGAGGGATAAGAGTAAGGCCAGGCAACTGATTGGTAATAGAGCAGAAACCAGATGGAAGGTTCTTGCTGCCCTATCCAATCTTTCCCCACCACACTTAGGATGGAAATAATATGAATAAGTATCCCCATGCTCATGGTTTAGGCTCTAGAAGAATGAACCCCCCACACACACTTCAAATGAACAACTACAAGAACATTCAGAGCATCTGTGAAGACAGCAAATGTGGAGAAAGTTCTTCTAGGAGCATTTTGCCCTCAGATTCTTCTGCTAACTGCCCTTCCATCAAGAAAGGATAAAACGTGGGCTGGAGAGATGGCTCAGCAGTTGAGGCATTTGCCTGCAAAGCAGGACCCGAGTTTGATTCCCCAGTGCCCATATAAAGCCAGATGCACAAGGTGGTACATGTATCTGGATTTTGTTTGCAGTGGCTGGTGGACCTGGTGTGCCTATTCTCTCTCTCTTTGCCTCTCTCACTCTCAAATAAATAAATAAATAAATAAATATTTTTTAAATAGAAAGGGTAAAACGTGTTTCCTTTGTTCACCAGATGGATGGCCTCTATTCTTCCTCAGAAATACAGATTCATAGACCCTCAACATACCCACTGGATGGTCAAAAATCACCCCGGTATCATAGACACTTCAGGATTACAAAGGAAGGACTAACCAAGCAATGCCAGGGGTACAAGGAGTAGAAACCAGAGTGGCTTCCCTGGCAGCTCTCCCCTTGAATTGCCTGTCCTTGGCCAGATGAGCACAAACAAACTCTGCTATTTATAGAGGATGAAGACATGCTGGATGGTGATGGGATACTGCTCACTCAATTCCCCTCTGAATTCCTGTCCTTTGTGCAGATTCTGAAAGGATACCTAAAAGCAGGCCTTCCTCCAGAGCCCAGCTAGGGCATGACAAGCTCAGCAAGCCCAGAAAGAAAAAAAAAAGAATGTCATTGGCAGACTTCATCTGTACTTCCCCCATCTTGGCATTTCAAAAAGGAGCAAATGGTTTTAAAGACACTGGGCCTAGGCCCAGCTCCTGGGCACTGTCTACAGGAGACAGAATTCATCATTGAACATTCAAAAAACTAGCTTGTTCAAAAAGCAAGATAGAAATCAAATGTCACTCTGTGTGTGTGAGGTGTTAATACTTCCTAGTGTTTTATTGCATCCTTCCAGCCACCTAGCGGCAAGAAAATCAATGTAGTCCAGTCATTGACAGGTTCTTGCTGGTGTAAATAAAATTCATCCTACGTGTGTGTGGAAAGAAAGAAGATTATATATACCAATGAAGTGAGTCACTAGATAATGGAGACACATCTATAATGTGAGGTGCTTTCCCCTGTGCCTTCTGGGACTCCTCTGTACAACAAATTTGCTGCCCTCCCTCTGAGTCTTGACTCTGTCACTGCTTCTAGGGGATCCTGGAGTCCTTTTGATGTGCTGAACCCCTCTTTCCAGGAAAATAAGGCACACTTAGATTTGGTGAGACCTCTCAAATTGCCAGGCCAGGAGTTCGGGCCCTAAGGTATAGTGTCTTGATTCACTTCTCCATACTTCATACTGTGCCACTGTACCAAGGAGGAAACAGACTGAGGAGAATGAGCACCTTGCTCAAAGGGCCTATAAGAAGAGAGGTGGTAAGCACAGGCAAGCAGTGGGTGGGCAGGAACAGAGTCTGGCCTGGTCAGAATACCCCATAAAGAGCACCTGCTTAAATGTAAGCACTTGATAACTATCAGAAAAAGAATGAATGAAACATACACATAAACACTCTCTTTTTCTGCTTATGATTTTTTTGGGGGGGATTGCATATAAAGGTTGTATTCACATGTATGTATTTTTTATGTATATTTTTGTGTGTGTGGAGGCCAGAGGACAACCTCAATTGTTGGCACTTAGGCACCATCCATCTTCTTTTGAGACACTCAGTAGGCTAGACTAGCTGGCCAGGAAGAGGGATCTATGAGTCTTCATCTCCCCTGCACTGGGAATTAAAAGGGCCCACCATTACACCCAGTTTATTTTATGTAGGTTGTGGGGATTGAACTCAGATCCTCATGTTTGCAAGGTAAACACTTCATTGTCCCCAACCCACAAATCCTCTTATCACTAAACCCATATCTAGTACCCATTTTCCATTTTTTTTCTCATACCCAATTCCTCACAAGTCAAGTCCATGCAGGCATTGTGACCACTTCCTCATTTTCTCTTCTCACTTCAGGTGATTCTGATGCATTTCCGGCATGAGAACTGTTGTAGTCAACCTTTTTCTAGTTGCTGCAACAAAAGAACCCAACCAAAGCTGCTTGTGGAGGAATGGGTTTATTTGGTTTACAGACTCGAGGGGAGACTCCATCATGGCAAGGAAAATGATGGCATGAGCAGAGGGGTGGACATCACCTCCACCACAGCACTGCAAACAGTGGCAGGAAGGTGTGGCAAACACTGGCAAGGGGAAGCTGGCTTATAGCCCCCATAAGCATGCCCCCATAAGCCCGCCCCCGACAACACAGCTTCAGGGAGGTTTTAATTCCCAAACTGCCATCAGCTGAGGATCTATCAATCAGAATACATTTGTTTGTGGGGGACACCTGGATCAAACCATGACAAGAACCAAATTCCCTTCTTAGCATCCATGATAACAGATGCTTTTGTCCATGGTTCCTTAGTCCTTTCTTTACCTATAAATAGCTCCTTTCTCCATAAACTTTTCTATTACATCCTCCTCTTCTCCACAATCTCCTGGTGTAATTATATCAATCCCATGTTCGTAAGTACCACCTATAACCTAATGGCACCCACATCTAGGATTTCTAGACATGATATCTCTCCTGAACTTTCACTAAACACTTGTCTTAATCCTGACTTGCAGAAAAGAAGCAAAGATTTAAAATAACTGCCAAGGCATTATTAGGAATTTTTCAAGAGAAATGTAGAACATTTAATTAATCCAAATCCATTAATGATGGCCTACGCATTCAAGCACACATGATACCTGCCAACACAGGGGACATTTACATGGACTTACTAGTCTTTTTGCCCTCTCAAACTAGTAAGTTCATTTGTACCTAAGGTGAGCAGAGAGGTCTTTATTTTACACTTTCTTCTGGTGGGCACTGGGGGCTACATACCAAAGAGTGATCAGTACCTAGAAGCTTATTTCCTCTTAAGTTGTAACCTAGATGTATAAACAGCCAGGATGTCTTGGCCAACTTGAAATTAGTTTTGAGAGGCATGTGCCCTTCTCTAAGCAATTAGTTAATGCTTCCTATATAAATGCTTACTTAATCTTTGCCTTAAGCTAAAATGTCTCAGAGCTTATTAGTCACTTAATCTCTTGTGTTTAAAATCCAGGGCTCCAGAATTACTACAAGTGGAAGAAAGTGCAATCCCACTGCATCACCCTATCCAGAACTCCAATCCTCTCAGCAGTGTCTAGCCTTTCTGAAATGTCCCCACAGACTCATGTGTTAAACACTTGGCCCCCAGCTGGTGGTGCTATAATGGAAAACTGTAGAAATTTTGGGAGGTCGGTACCAGCTGAAGGAAATAGGTCACTGAGGATATATTTCATATCCTCAGTTCCCCTTTCTTTTCTAATTCTTGTGTGTGTGTGTGTGTGTGTGTGTGTGTGTGTGTATTTGCGTGGTGTATGGTATATGCATGTGTTAGAGCAGATGTGTGTGCCCTGTGCGCATGCGTGCAGAGGAGAATATTTGGTATCCTTCTCTTACCACTCATCTGGGTATTTTCTTCAGATGAGGTCTTTCTTTAAACCTAGAGCTTCTGTCAGTGAGCCCCAGTGATTCCAGTCTCTACCACCTCACATGGACTGGGGTTACAGAAGTGCATGGCCACACCTAGCTTTTTATGTGGGTTCTGGAGAATTGAACTTGACAGTCTCTAGTCCAAGAAGCCCTCATGCTTAAGCATAAAGTGTTCTTAACTATCAAGCCATTCCAACCCCCTCAGTTTCCTTTTCTATTTCCTGTCAATCACATACTCCTTCAGTCAAAATGTTCAATACAAAAACATGGGATCAAGGAACCATGGATCAGGCCCTCTGAAAGCATGAGCCAAAATAAATCCTTCATCCCTTAAGCGGTTTGTGTTAAGTATTTGGTCACAGCAACACAAAATCAATTTAATACACCTGATGTGTTTAAATTTCAAGTGATAGCTCTTCTCCAAGTGGCACTGGTCTTGGAGGTTAATGGCCTTCTTGCCTACATCCTTCTAAGATTAGTTCTATGACAAATTCTTCCACATATCAAGTCAATGGACAGTGCCCTATGGGAAATATGAGCCTTAGTAACCACATCCTGAACTTACATCCTGAACCTCCTCACTGAATAGCTTCAACCTGACACCTTCAGCCACCAGCCAAAGTTAAGGCTCTTAACTTAGCTTTGCTGGACATGGGATGGAAACAACAGTTTCTGTCTGTATTCCGGCCATTGCAACATCAAGGCCACTTCTCTTACTCTCTTTCAAAAGCTCCGTCCTGAAAATTAATTAAAAAAGGATAATGATGGTCACTACTTACTCATCAAAGGAATGATCCAACAGGAAGATATCACCATCATCAAAATATACGCACCAAATTTGGGTGCAAGACAGTTCATAAAGGAAACCCTACTCAAAAATAAAGGAGAAATAGACTCTAATTCCATCATAGTAGGAGACTATAATACACCTCTATCAGCTTTCGACAGATCAACCAAACAGAAGATCAGCAGGGACATAAGGGAGCTCAATAACACCATTGACCAGCTGGGGATAACAGACATTTACAGAACGTTCTACCCCAAAGACACAGAATACACATTCTTCTCAGCAATGTATGGGACTTTTTCTAAAATTGATCAAATCTTAGGTCACAAATCTTCCCTAAACAAATTCAGGAAGATTGATATCTTCCTTGCATCATATCAGACCATAGTGCATTAAAGGTAGAAATTACCAATGGAACAGGATCCAGAAAATACACAAAGTACTGGCGTCTGAAAAATTCGCAACTAAAAAAATGATTGGGTCATCTAATAAATAAAACAGGAAATTCAGAATTTCCTAGTAATAAATGATGACGATAACACATCTTATCAGAACTTGTGGGACACAATGAAGGCAGTCCTGAGTGGAAAGATCATTGCGATATATGCCTTCATATCAAAGACAGAGAGGTCTCAATAGCCTAATCACCCAACTAAGATCATTGGAACAGACGGAAAAAGCTAACCCGAGGAGCTCAAGATGAAAGGAAATAATTAAAATCAGAGCTGAGATTAATGAATTGGAAATAAAGAAAGCGATTAAAAACATAGATAAATCAAAGAGTTGGTTCTTTGAAAAAGTTAATGAGATTGACAAACCCCTGGCCAATCTAATCAAACGCAGAAATGAGAAAGCCCGAATCAACAAAATCAGAAAGGACAATGGTGAGATCACAACAGATCCCGAAGACATTGGAAGAATCATCAGGTCATATTTCTAAAATTTCTACTCCACAAAATTAGAGAACCTGGAAGAAATGGATAAGTTTCAGGACACCTACCAACTGCCAAAGCTTAACCCAGAACAGATAAAAGCACGAAATAAACCTATCACATCCGCTGAGATTGAAGATGCAATCAAAAACATTCCCAAAAGGAAAAGCCCAGGACCAGATGGTTTCTCAGCTGAATTCTACCAAGCCTTCATCA
>PVHP010013155.1:23465-41455 GCA_004024765.1 Zapus hudsonius | reverse complement strand
CAAACACAGCTGTCTGTCTTCTCACTCACACATCTGGTCAAGACAGGATAGGCCACAGCAGCCTTGGGGAGAAGCAGGTGGGGGTCTTTGTGACCCCTGTCCTTCGTGCCCTTTGGCTTAGCAACCTTTACAGTAACTTCCTTGTTGCCCTGAAAAACTACCATTGAAGTCATGGATGAGTGAAGGGTCCACTGGGAAAGACTCAGCACTGCCATTTGCTGACGTATGGACTCAGTCCCTTCTCCTCTAGTTGAGTAAGGCTTGATGTGAGCATTCTCCAGCAGTTTGCTTCAAGAACATCATGACAGCGCAGAAATCAACGACTTAGTCTCGAAAGACATGCCTAACATTCAGGAAGGATCCTTTGGGCTTACAGAGATGGCTTGGTGGTCTTGGTGTGAATGGCACCATCACAAACGAAGTCATTTTAGGCCCTGAGAACAATGATGGACAAGATGTTCTTTTTGTCCAAGGAACTTGGCAGTTCAGTGCAAAGACAGACAGGTTCAGTGACAGGAGCATTACTCCTTACCATCCATCTTCTTCACTAAGGTAGCTAGTTTCTCTGGAGGAAAGAAATATGCCTGCTTATTCCTAAATTCCCATGACCTACCATGAAGGCGACCTCTGCCATTATAGTAGGCACCCAATCAATGAAAGTCTTCTCTCTCTCTCTCTCTCTCTCTCTCTCTCTCTCTCTCTCTCTCTCTCTCTCTCTCTCGTGTGTGTGTGTGTGTGTGTGTGTGTATGTGTGTGTGTGTGTGTAAATTTTGCAAAGAAAAGAGGTTTAAAGTACATGGTTCTGAGAATCTGGTTTGGCATCTAGTGAGAACCTTCCTGCAGGAGGACATCATGAGAACAGGCAGAAGAAGCAAGCTGTCCTTTTATAAAGTCGTGAGAGCTTGGGGCTGTATCGTGATCTGATCTGATCCTAGATGCCTCTCAGATACCCCACCTGCAAATGCCATTAACATGAGACATTGAGGATTCAGTTTTTAACCCCTGATTTCTAGGGGACATGCCAGTTGCATTGTCCTCAAATGTAGCGCTAGAGGCACCACTTGCACTTGGGAGGGAGGGACGGCTCAACTGAACTTGGACAGCAGAGGGACCAAGAGGTTATGCCGTGAAGAGGCTGAGACTGTAACCTCAAGGAAAGAGGGAGAGAAAGAGAGAGGGGGGGTATAAAGAGCCTGGGGTCAGATGTACCTCAGATGTACTTCTCTCTGTTCTACAATACCTCCGTGTCATTTGGGCTGGATAGTGGATGAGACTATTTTCTCTGAAAACAGGAGGTTCTTAATTTTTCCTCTTCTGGATGCTGTGGTTGGCAGCCCGGGTTACTATGATGAAATGCATGAAACTTACTGTGTTGTTTTATCCATAATTGGCATGCGATGCTAGTGGCCAGCATTACTGTTAATACGGGTCTTACTTTCTCCAGGTGAGAAACCACGAGATTCTAGCAGCACACCGTAATGGGGTGGAGCATTGGCACAGACAAGAAATACTTTGGCAATAAGGTCAACTCAGTCTGGTGACTGATTGGACGGGGGAGTAAGGGAAGGGCAGAAGCAGAGAATGACTGGACCATCTTGGCCTGGGCAAGCGGGGGAAGGATAGAGGGGCCATTCATGGGGAGAGGCGATGGGGGAGGAAGAGTGGGGGCGGGAGGGTGCAGCAGAGCAGGAGGGGTGATGAGCTGTCTCAGACACACCAAGTTGGAAGCCTCAGGGTCAAGGAGAGGTGTCAATGGACAGATCGGTTCATGAATCTGGCATTTGGGAGAGAGTCTTAAAGAAGGTTCACAAGGCAGCTTTAACAAGAGGCAGTGAAGGCAGGGTGAGCAGCGTTTATCAGGGAGATTGTGGGAAGAAGACGATAGTGGATGGAGCTTTTCCTTTCCTTTCTTTTCTCTTCTCTTTCTCTTCTCTTCTCTTTCTCTTCTCTTTCTCTTTCTCTTTCTCTTTCTCTTCTCTTCTCTTCTCTTTCTCTTTCTCTTTCTCTTTCTCTTTCTCTTCTCTTCTCTTCCTCTTCCTCTTCTCTTCTCTTCTCTTCTCTTCTCTTCTCTTCTCTTCTCTTCTCTTCTCTTCTCTTTCTCTTCTCGTCTCTTCTCTTTCCTTTTCTTTCTTTTCCTTGAGACAGGGTCTCATATAGCCCAAGCTGGCTCCAAACTCTATGTAGCCAAAGATGACCTTCAACAACTGATCTTTCTGCCTTACCTCTGGAATGAGCACTGGGATTGCAGACAAGTGCCACTGCACCAGGTTTATGCAATACTGGGCGTCAAACCTAAGTTTTTTTGCATGCTAGGCAAGCACTCTAAAAACTGGGTATGTCCCTAATCCTGGATAATACTTCTTAAGTGTGCGCTGTGCATTCCAAAAGCTGGTGAGTGTTAATCCTCCTAATAGCACACGGAGAACTCCTAGCAATGTGCCTCAATTATAAGTAAGTAAACTGAGTCAGAGGGGCTAAGTCACCTGCCCACCCGGCTGTCAATTACAGACCAAGGATTTTTGCCCAGCAGGTGGGATCCAAGCAAAGGCAGCCTGCTCTGAAATGGGGGTCTGCTAGGGGCAGTTGGGGAGAGAAGAAGATTTCGGGTGAGATGTGTAAGAAGGGTGGAACGTGGGAGAGTAATGTTCCCAGGAAGAACAGATCCACAGAACTTGGGATCAAGTTCAGGTCCACATGTGCTGAAATGTCCATGGATTTGGGGATTTGGAGGCTATCGATGACATGGTGAGGGAATTAACAAGGTCAGTAGGTTAATGAGTACATGGAAGTCAAAGGAGTGTAGTTACTAAGCATACATAGATGCTTATTTCCAAAGCTTCTGTGGAAGCTACAGGAGAGAGGAGGTGGGAGCTGCAAGCAGCAGGTGCTGGACTAGAGGGGAGACCACAGCTATGGACCCAGAAGTCTCTGCAGGGCAGGCTCCAGTGTGTGCACACTGGGAGAAACTCACTCACTTGCTTCTCCACAAAGATCTTTCCTACCTCTCTCCCTGTGCTCTGGTTGTCAGTCACAGGCACCGTGGCACGTCATTAAGGAAGCCCTGCACAGGGGTTTCCACCAGTCAGCATTTTATGGGTGGAGTAGAGACACTTTCTCAGTGCCAATGACGAGTCTTCACTTGTTGGATCCAGACACAGGTCAAGTTCACAGGCAGCGTATCACCACCAGATTTGCCTGAGAGTAAAGAGCCTAACTCCATGTCCTGCAGGGGGAACTGGAATGTGTTCTGTGAGAGACAAGAGGCGTGCCACCTTGAGGATGAAGAAAGGGGACCTAGGGTGCAGTGGAGGTTGTGGGGGACACATCAAATGCCTGGTCTTCTGGGCAGAAGGAAAGGTGGGGGGAGGGGGATGAAGGCAAATGCCTGGGAGAGGTTGCTTGCTGTTCCTTGCAGGAAACCGAAGGATATTATGAGGAGGCTTGCAGGGTGACAGCTGCCTCTCTGAATGACTCTGGGTGACTTGGCTGTTGCCATTTGACTTCTAAATAATGAAGAAGATTAGCATTTCCTTATAAATGCTTTCTTCCCAGGGATAGGCAATGCAGACCCAACAGGCTCTCTGTGACGCTTACCTAGGCAATCCTCTGTGCTTCAGTGCCCAGGCTTCTTTAACTCACCCACAAGCAGAGGGCATGGAGGGTTAAAGCCCGACTTAAAGAAGAAATTCACCTTTGCCTTGGCTCCTGGCATTGACATCCCCAGGCTCGGGGCTTGAGTTAGGATTCGGCTTCTGATCTCATTAATAATGCCATGGTTGAAATGGCATCTTGGTCTTTTGGAAACTTCTGCAAAACACACACGCCTTCACAGAGTGGATGGAACCTTCCCAGAGAGCTGTCCTGAGTCTGAGAGGTCGTATAGGAACTGCCTCAGGATAGTGTATGTGTGTATGGGTGTATGTGTGTATATGTGCATATGTGTGAGTGTATGTGTGTATGTATATATGTGTGCGTATATGTGCATGTATATATGTGTGTGTATGTGTGCATGTGTGTGTGCATGTATGTGTGTGCATGTATGTATGTGCATTTGTGTGCATGTGTGCGCATATATATGTGTGTGTATGTGTCTATGTGTGTGCATGTGTGTATGTATATATGTGCATGTGTGTCTATGTGTGTTCATGTATGTGTGTGCATGTATGTGTGTATGTGTGTATGAATATATATGTGTGCATGTGTGTGCATTTATATATGTGTGTGTATGTGTGTATGTATATATATATGTGTGTGCATGTGTGCATGTGGGTGTATGCATATATGTGTACATATGTGCATGCATGTGTGTGTGTGTTTCCCCACATAAAGCAACAGCCCAGCTGGGTCATCGACTTGCCCCTGAGCCTTTGTGCATCAGGAAGTGTGGACACAGCATCTTGCAAAAGTCCATTTCAAGTTTTGAGGTTGCCTTGGTCCTGGAGAGACATCCTAGGAACCCAGGATGGATTTTCTTAATTCCCAGCCCAATCACAGGGATGTGGGCAAGTGTTTCTACCTCCTCAGTGCTGGGAATACTGGCATGCCTGGTTATGCGTGGTTGTACGTGCCAGTGTTATTATTATGCTGGGGATCGAACCCCGACAGGGATGTGTAGATGAGATGCATGAAAAGACACCCTAGCCACAGCAGGAATGGCTGTAGATCATTTGTTCCTCCTTTCCTTGATAGACAGGAGTAGCAAGCAGCCTGGTCCAGGAGGTCGTGTCTAGGTGCCCAATGACTTGGCAGGAATGTGGGCTCTATGCACATGCATAATCCTTTATGGGAATTGCTTATCGGCAAACCTTAGGGGCACCTTAGAGATCTAGTTTTGATCTATGTCATGGTTTGATCCAGGTGTCCCCCACAAACAAATGAATGTGTTCTGATAGATCGATCCTCAGCTGATGGCAGTTTGGGCTTTACAACCTCGCTGGAGCTGTGTTTTGGGGGTGGGCTTATGGGGTTATAAGCCAGCTTCCCCTTGCTAGTATTTGGCACACCTTCCTGCTGCTCTTTGCAGTGCTGTGTTGGAGGTGATGTCCACCCTCTGCTCATGCCATCGTTTTCCCCGCCAGGATGGAGTCTCCCCTCGAGTCCATAAGCCAAATAAACCCATTCCTCCACAAGCCGCTTTTGTTTGGGTTCTTTCTGCACAGCAACTAGAAAGCTGACTACAACAATCTATAAACAAAAAGAATTATAAAAAGCATTCATTAAAAATAGTAGCAGCTTCCAATAGTATCTTCAAGTTTTACTTTTCTCTAGAAGTTGACTCAATTCAGTCTGCCTCGTTTTTAAAAGCCTCATGAAATTTCCCCACAATATCTAGGTCGTACTCCCCTCCTCCTCCCCCCAGTCACAAATGGTGCTTTTCCGTCTCTAGAGAATGTGGGCAGAGCTTCAGCCTTAAACTAGTCAGATTGTCTGAACCCAGCTGGTTCAGGAGCTGGGAAGCATTTCTGTCAGCAGCTCTGTCAAGGTGAAAGTGTTTGCTTCCAGGGACATCTGAACTTGAGGGTTGATTAAGTAGATTGCTCTACCTTTGGTTGCTATTCAGATCGGCCATGTCAGACAGGCTGTAGACTCCTGACTTCTCCAAGGAGAACTGAAGTCATTTATCATCTGCTGAAGCTCTTCTATTACCCACCTTCTTCATTCTGTGAGAAGTTCCTCACCCACCAACACACACACGTGTCTGAAATTTAGCAGATACTCCTGGTTCGTGGTAGTTTCTTTCATCTTATTGGCTGGAATGGGGCTGCAGGAGTAGAGTTGATATTCAGAGGATCTTGGGCAGACCAGCTGAGATTTAAAAACATTTTTTTTTTCTTGGAGACAGGGTCTCATGTTTCCCCCAGCTGGCCTTGAACTCACTGTGTAACTGAGGATGATCTTGAACTTCTAAGCCATCTCCTCTACCTCCCAGGCTGAATGACAGATGTCCACTACAACACCCAGATTATTGCCAGTGCTGGGGATCAAATTTGCTTTGTTCATACAAGGCAAGTACTTTTCTTCAAAAGTACTTTTTCATTCAAAAATTTGAATGAATGCTACAAAGCCCGCTCCATCCCAGATGATGGTAAGGTGGTGGTGAGTCCCATAACCTTAGTTCTCGAGTCTTAGTTGTTAGAGGAGAGACATTAAAGAAATAAATACACAGATGCATAAACACTAACAGACTATATGAGAAGTGCTTTATCAGATGAGAATAAGGTACCCTAGGAGGCAGAGAGGGGAAAGACTGTTTCGAGTGGGGTTATCTATGAAAGAGACAGATCTGTTCACAGCCTACTCATGACATGTGACATGCTTATGTTGGAGAGATAGATAGTACACAGCACCGAGGCAGATCAAAGGAAAAAGTGCCTAACTCTTGGATCCAGTAGAAAAGGCAGTTCTGGAAGCTTCTGAAAGGAAGAGAGATTTAAGAAGAGTCGTGAAGATAGGTACATGTGAACAGGGAGTCATAATTAGTCATAATCACCACTATTCTTGGTAGTGTGAACATGGTGTGTTTGCACACTGGAGTGAAAAGGGCCTAATTCGTTCAGCTAGCACAGTTTATAGTGTTGTCTTTAACACAAACCAGGTCACTAAGGGCTGGTGACCTTTTTCTGAAAAGGACTTGGAAAGAATCAAAGTATTGAGGCCCATTGGGCGCTGGTGGCTTAATCCAGGGGGACAGGAAAGGGACAATGAAACGTTTTATGACATGCTCAAGGGGAAAATAAATAGGACCCTGGGACCAGAGCCATGGGAACATGGCTTATTCCTTGAATGTTCGGTGGACTGTTTCTTCACTGAAGGGGAAGCCAGGACATTTTGGGCACCTGACTGGAGCACACACATGTGTCAGCCAGGAGGACATCTGCTGGTCACCAGACCCTGTGCTTGGTGCACGGCAGAGATTGGATTACTGTTCGGCTGACTTTGTCAGGACAGTAAATTGTAGCTCTTCTGTTTCAGAGTTTAAAAATGATATGTTGGGGCTGGAGAGATGGCTCAGCGGTTAAGGTGTTTGCCTACAAAGCAGAAGGACCTGAGTTTGATTCCCCAGTGCCCATGTAAATTTAGCCAGATGTACGAGGTAGTGCCTGCGTCTGGAGTTCATTTGCAATAGCTGGAGGCTCTGGCATACCCATTCCCTCTCTCTATCTGCCTCTCTCTCAAATAAATAAATAAATAAAATATTAAAAAAATTATCCATGGCTCATGGAAAGTGACTGCTCCCCACACACTGGGACCTGGCCTTGTCCACCTTGACCGTTTCATCTCTCACTATTCATCTTCGCTTTGTGCCTCGCCCAGCTGGATTTGCTTTGCTGGTTCCCAATAATTCACTATTCTCCATCACATCTTGCCTGTCTCCATGAATGGGTTCAGTTGGGAAGTACTGTCCTCCCCCACCCTCCACTATCAGCTCTTCGATTACCTCTCTGTGCTATCAGGGTTCTTTCTCTAGAGAAACAGGATAGACAGAAGGGATATGTATTGTAAAGGGGATTTAATAGATTGAACTCTAGGACATGGGCTGGGCAGTCTAGCAATGGCTGTCTTCTGACTGGAGAGCCTAATGTAGCTAACGAGTCCACATGCCTGGATGTCTCAGCAGTCCCATTCTGGCACTGAAAGCCTGAGCCGCTGGTCTTCAGTCCACATTGAAGGCTGGTGACACTGGGGTCCAGTGTCCATGAAGGAGAGCAGCAGCAGTAGGTAGTGGGGGAAGCCAGACACAAGCCAGTGTCCCCTTGGAGTTTCTACACACGTGATCCATCACTCCAGGAAAGGACTTCCTCCCTCCCTGAATCCTTCTTGAAATGCCCTCCCAGGCCCATCCATAAGTGTGTCTCTCCTACTTGACTCCTAATCAGATCAACTTGACAATGGAACTTAACCATCACATCCCCCTCCTCTGAGATTTTTCTCTCTGGTCACCCTTTTCAGGAGCCATAATTGGCTTCCCTCACATGCCTTAACTTCCAGGTCCTCTCTTCTTTCAATGAGACATACCTGAGGCTTGTAACCCCTCTTGTCCATCAGTGCCCATCAGTGACCCCCGAGACCTGTGCTCTGCTTCGGCTCTCCAAGCCCAGCCCTCCCCTTGGTCTCCTTCCTTCAAAGCCCACATTTGCTCTTCCTCTGCTCTGAGTCCAGAAACTTTGATGCCCCAAATGTTCTGTCCATTGTGTGGACACTCAGCTATACTGAGCCTAATGGACAGTGGACAAACATGGCTTCCTCTCCCTATCGACCCCTTGGCTGGCCATGCTCCATGAAGATGGAAGCCCATTGGCTTCTCTGTAGGAAGAGAGATCTCCCACAAAGGCAGAATCCCTTCGGTGGCCTTCCCTGGCTTTCCTTGTCCCCTAACACTGAGAGAAAGGAACACATTCTACCTTATTGATGAGTGTAACAATGTTGATTTATCTATAGGTGCAAGTGTGTGTGCAGATGTCTGTGCACGAGTGTGGAGGTCAGAGCACCATCTTGGGTGTCCTCAGGAATGCTGCTCACCTTTTGTGAGACAGGGTCTCTCATTGATCTGGAACATGCAAGTTGGGCTGGACCAGGTGACCAGCAAGCCCCATGGACTTTCCTGTCTGTCTCTCTTTTTAAAAATACTTTATTTATTCATTTTCAAGGAGAGAGAGAGAGAGAGAGAGAGAGAAAGAGAGAGAGAGAGAGAGAGAGAGAAAGGAGCGCATCAGGGCCACCACCTTGTGGGTCTGGCTTATGTGGGTCCTGGGGAATTGAACCCAGGGTCTTAGGCACTGGAGGCAAGTGCCTTAACTGCTGAGCCATCTCTCCAGCCCTCCTGTCTGTCTCTTCAGTGCTGAGATTACACATGTTCACCTGACGTTTGGCATTTCCATGTGAGCTCTGGGGATCTAACTCGGGTCCTCAAGCTTGTAGGCAAGCACTTTATCACCTGACTCTCTGCCCTACCTCATGAGCCTTGAGTTTATACCTGGGGCTATGCTTCAAGTGTGTTCCCTTTCATCTAGTTTCTGCCTTTTAAGCTAAAAAATATCTACTTGATTTACTTTTTTTAAATTAATACATTGGGCACAGTGACTTTCAAAAACTTTTTTAGCATTAAAATTCTTCAAGTAGAATAATACGGAATATCAGCGAGTAGGACCGAAGTGAAACCTTTGGTTATCATTTGATAATTCTGTTTTTTTTTTAATCCAAACTTCTTTAATGAGAACAATGAGCTTGCTGTGATGAACATGAAAATTTGAAATTGCATCTGTGTCCGGTGATAGCTACAGTTTAGCATTCTTACTCTCGGGCATGCAAACAGCTCACCTCGTAGAGTCCACATACACTGACTGGCGCTGTCTGAAAACTTGAAAGAGGAATATAGGAAAAGTTGGTCTTCACCTCAGCACGGACTCTATGTGACAGTCATTTGTGGCTCTTGATTTGAAGGGATCTAACTTCGAGGTGTCGATGAACAGGGGTTTCCACTAATTTCTTTGCTTGTGGAATGGGTGTTGAGACCATGATCTTATCCAGGCTAGGTTGGGCTTGAGCTGCTATGTAGGATGACTATTTTCTTTTTCAAAATATTTTATTTATGTATTTATTTGAGAGAGAGAGAGAGAGAGAGAGAGAGATGGGTGCACCAGGGCCTCTAGCTACTGCAAACGGACTCCAGATGCATACACCTCTTTGTGCATCTCTCTTTACGTGGGTACTGGGGAATCAAACCCAAGTCATTAGGCTTTGCAAGCAAATGCCTTAACTGCTGAGCCATCTCTCCAGTCCCATCATTGTTTTTTTGCTCTCCAACACTTAGGCTGGGTGTCCAGGGTTCCAGCCATGGGCCCTTCACCTTCACATTTCATGTTCGTTGTCAAGTTGAGCCTATCTGTTTCCTTATTTTCCATCACTCCCAAACACCTGTACCCATCACTCTAGGGCGACAAGAGGACTTCTCTACCTACCCAAAGTTATTGTCCTGTTATTTACTTTGTTTGTTTGTTTTTGTTTTTCAAGGTAGGGTCTTGTCTTGCACCAGTCTAGGCTGACCTGGAATTCACTATGTACTCTCAGGGTAGCCTCCAACTCATGGTGATCCTCCTACCTCTGCCTCCCAAGTGCTGGGATTAAAGGTGTGAGCCACCACGCCCGGCTCTATTAATTACATTTCTTATAAGCCTATCAAACTCAAACTTCCCAAGTTTCCTGAAGAAGAATCTAATGGAAGGCACTTATTTTTGAAGATCTTCTAACTCAATGTGTCTACCTATAAGAAATAGACACATGAACTAGGTGTGGTGGCCCACATCTGTAATCCCAGCCATTGGGAGGGGAGGTAGAGGCAGGAGGACCAGGTGTTCAAGGCTAGCTCTATAGTAAGTTTGAGGCCAGCCTGGGCTATGAGAAAGAAAGAAAGAAAGAAAGAAAGAAAGAAAGAAAGAAAGAAAGAAAGAAGGAAGGAAGGAAGGAAGGAAGGAAGGAAGGAAGGAAGGAAGGAAGAAAGAAAGAAAGAAAGAAAGAAAGAAAGAAAGAAAGAAAGAAAGAAAGAAAGAAAGAAAGAAAGAAAGAAGAAAAGAATTTAGGGCTTCAGATGATGACTCAATGGATAATGTGCTGGTCACAAACCTGAAGACCTCAGTTTGAATCTCTAGGACTCATGCAAAATGCCCAAGTGAAATGCCCAGTGTGATGCACACCTGTGATCCAGGGCTGGGGAGGCAGAGACAAGAGGATCCCCAAGCCTTGTTGGCTAGTTTGTCAAATTGAATCAGTGAGTTCTGCGTTCAAGAGAGACCCTTTCTTATAATAATAAAGAGGTGATAGAGGAAGGCACCTGCTATGAACACCTGGATTTCACACACATGCTATCACATACATATGAACACACACACACAGAGACCACGCATATACATATTTTTAAGCACACACATTTACCCAGTGCCTCAGGCTAGCACACTTAGTTGCAGGAGTCCCAAACGAGTGAGTCATTATATGTTGAGGACTGGAGCAAAGAACATTTTTGCCAGAGGTATGTGATGTGAACCTTGAAGTGTGTGGGTAAGGACTCAGAACCCCATTGATGCAGAGAGATGTACTCCACGGAGACAAATCCCAAAGGTGGGCTGTGTTGGAAAGGTAGTTAGAAAGATGTCAAGAGGGGCTTTGATTTACAGGCTCGCATTTGAATTTCACTGTAGGAGTTAAAGATCTTTTAACCCTTTGAGAACAGAGGTGTGGCACTTAGAACTCATGTCCCTAAACTGGGGGTATCACCGTTGAAGGTTAAGGATGGGCTGGGGACAAAAAGGGAGGAATTCCTGAAGTAAGAGAGAGGTAGCAAGGACATTAAGTAAGGTTTGTAGGGCAAGGGAGAGAGAGGATGTCAATTTTGAGCAGAGTGATTGGGAGGCTGAGAACGTTAGGAACACGTGAAGCTAAAAGACGTTGGACAGGATAGGGGAATAAATATGCTCAGTTGCAGAAGTCTCTGGGGAAAACAGGTGAGGAGACTCCATCCCCCTCTCAAGCTCAGTGCCCTGGGTGTGTGTGTGTGTGTGTGTGTGTGTGTGTGTGTGTGTGTGTGTGTGTGTGCGTGTGTGTGTGTGCGCGTTGTGTGTAGAAGACAATCTCAGGTGACGTTTCTTTCAGGCACTGTCCATCTTTATTTTTATTTTTAATTTAATTTATTTGCAAGCAGAGAGGGGGGAGATAGAGTGCTAGTGAGTGCATGGGTGCACTTTGTGCATCTGGCTTTATGTGGGTACTAGGGAATCAAACCTTGGTTGTTAGGCTTTGCAGGCAGGACCTTAACTGCTGAGCCATCTCTCCAGCCCCCTCCCCATCCATCTTTTTTTGAGACGGGCCTCTCATTGGCACAAAGCTTGCCAGATCGCCTAGACTAGTTGGCCAGTGAGCCCCACAGATATATCTGTCTTCCTCCCTAGTACTGTGATTACAAGGACATCATCACACTGACAGCTTATACACAAGTTCTGGGGAATGAACTCAGGCCCTCATGCTTGCAAGGCGAGTTCTTTACCAACTGACCTATCTCCTCAGTCCCACTGCCCTGGACATCTTTTCCTATTGGAGGTTAACACAGTCTGGATCCTTCCCACATTTCTTCTAGTTAGGACACACCCCCTTGTTATCCCTGCTTTTTTTTTTTTTACTTGAAGCAGTCCAGGGGCTTTGGTGACAGAGGCATGGAAATTAAAGCCTTGATCCTAGTGGGCTAATCTAGAGCTGACTAGTCTAAGAGATCTGGTATATCAATGAGAAGCCTGTCTCAAAAAAAGATGGATGGGGGGGGCCTGGAGAGATGAGATGGTTCAGCAGTTAAGGTCTTGCCTGCAAACATCTTGCTACCTGTTTGCCTGTGAGCTTTCCTCTTCAGGACTGACTGTGTTTATCTCTGAAAATTCTTAACCTTTCTTACATCTTCTTTCGTATGGGCTCTCCTGGGACAGAAACCCCTGCCACCAGGCTGGTTCCAGGATCCTGGTGCCCATGGACATCTTCCTAGAGATCATTTCTTGAACTTTCTTCTTGTCCTCTCATCAGGCTAGCAGACACCTTGTAGCATTTGGTGTCACACATTAAAAAAAAAAAAGATAGACCCTCATGAATCTCAGGCTGGCTTTCAACTTGCTTTGTAGCCAAGGATGACCCTGGATTCTGATACACTGCCTTTACCTCCCAAGTGTTGGGATCATAGCCATGTACCACCAAGCCAGTTTACCCAGGAATTCATTCATACTAGGCAAGCACTCTGTCAACCAAGGTACATCCCCCAGCCTTAGATTAGTACTTTTAAGTTCCAAAGAGTTAGCTCAACTTTTCTGTATGCAAATCCCAGTGTCTAGCGTCTGTACCATCCTGAAGGATGGGTCCTGACCCTCTCCCCACAATGATGCTACTTCAAATTAAATCCACACTTTACCTGTGACTCTGGGGAAGTGTGAAGGCTCCATTACCTGCACCCTGCCTTCACCTGGGGCCTTTGATGAAAGCAGCTTGCATCCTGCCTTGCAGGTTTGAATACTTCTTAATTCTTTCACCCCTGGTTGTAGAGACCCGTGACTAGCTATCTGAAGTCTACAGCACCCTGCAGGTCTTTAGCCTTGGTTCTGGTGACCCCTGTCTTGGTGATTTTTGCTGATGGCTACATCTTGGGTCTGACATGGGAGCTGCGTTTGTGTTTATGACTTGGGGACTGAAGAGATAAACTGAAACTGGGGGGAAGTCTGGGAGCATCCAGGGCCTCCATGATGAGTTTAGTGAAACATCTTCAATCAGTTCCTCTCATTCTCAGACCTTCACATAATGAAAACCATTCCCAGCCGAACACTAAATAAACTTTGCACATGCCTCTTGAATTACTGTACAGTCCTACCCCAGTGTGGCTTTCTCAGAGATTAATATTTCACTAAAACTATTCCTCAGGGTAGGCTGAAGCGGCAGCTGTGGAAACTCAACATTTGCTTTATGAAACTTTAGGACAGGGGTGCTTTTCACATCTTTTTCTTGGATAGGCTACTCATTTGGAAAAAATAAATACTTGTGGCAAAATTCATGTGGCGTGAACCCCAGCTTGTGTTTCTATCCATTCATATATAAAACAATGAGAAAATTTTATTCTACTTGCTACTCCATCTCACTGATGCATAAAAATTATGATTATTGTTTGTTGAGCACCAGAGTGGTTTGGATGAGGACTTTGGTCTCTAAGAGTTTGTGTCTTGGAGGCTTAGTTTCTAGTGTGACAATACAAGAGATGGGGAAAACTTTAGAGGTCTTTCCATCACTGACGTGTGTTAATTACTTTTCTCATTACTGTGACAAAATAGTTGGCAAAAGCAACTTGAGGAAGGAAAGAAGGAATGAGTTGGTTCGCAGTTCGAGGTGGCGGTCCGTCTTGGCAGGGAAACCATGGTGGCAGGAACATGAGGCAGCTGGTCACACTGCACCCACAGTCAGGAAGCAGAGAGAAAGGAATTCTGGTGCTGAGCTCATTTCTCCTTTTTATTTAGGGATCCCAGCCCATGGGAAGGTGACACCATCATTCAGGGTGGGCCTTCCCTCCTCCAGTAAAACTGTCTGGAAACACCCTCACAGATACAGGTAGGGATGTGTATTCTAAACCCAGTCAAGTTGACAATGGTGACAAACCAGTACAGGGTGTGACCATGGGAGATATTAACGTGGATACTGTGGGACCCTATTCACTTCCAGAAAGCTCTTGGGAAATGGGAAAATGAATAAGATGTGATGCATATATACATACATACATACATACATATATACAAACATACATATATATGTGTGTGCATATACACACACATATATAAATGATTTCCTGGAAGCCTTGGTTGACTGAATTTATAAGCCAAACATTTGCAATAGTAGAATGCAAGTGATTATTATTTCAGAAGCAGGCAGGTGAAGGCAGAAGTGGTTGAGTTTGGGGTCAGGCCTGGGGTGGGGTGGGGAAGGGCCCAGAAGAGTCCCACTGAGAGCAGGGGTGGTGCAGGCTGGTGTGCCACCATGCCCGGCTAATACTTTTTTTTTTTTAAAAAAGAAATACCCTCTGAGCCTGAGGAATACCAACCTTAGGCTCCTATTTTCCCAGCCCAGCCATCACCCGCTGACACCCTTCTTTCAATCAGTACCATGCCAGGTGCTTGGGCAACACAAATTCTTAAGACACCATTTCAGTTTTGGAGAACAAATATGTCAACTGACGATTCCAAGTGTAATATTAGAGCCACTAAAGAATATTTGGATACTTGAAAGTCCAAGAAAGGTACCTTGAGTTCAGAGGGCGCTCGCTGCTACTATCTCACTGTGTACCAGCGCATTTTCCGTCTCTTCGTGATAGATTTCTCTTGTTAACCCACAGATCATATTTACTTACTGTCCAAGTTACTGTTTGTGTGTGTGCGTGATTCTAGAGATCAAATATAAGGCCTCACACAATGAATGCTAAGCAAGTAGCTCTACCACTGAGCTACACACCCACCCATACTATCCATTTTTAAAATGTGAGATATACCTTTTACTTAAAAATTAAGCTGTAATGATAAGTCGATATGAATGATTTTTTTTGTTTGTTTTTTTTTTCGAGGTAGGGTCTCACTCTAGCCCAGGCTGACCTGGAATTCACTCTGTAGTCTCAGTCTGGCCTCGAACTCACAGAGATCCTCCTACCTCTGCCTCCCTAGTGCTGGGATTAAAGGCGTGAGCCACCACACCCAGCTATGAATGAACATTTTTTTAACCTAAATTTTCATGCCTCTAAAAGATAACTCTACCACATATTGCTATTAACTAACAAACTAACATTGAATTTCAAGCTTTTCCAAATGAAGGAATCTTGAAAATCCACCTTTGTGCCTCCCCAGTAACACCTTGTTATTATTATTGATTTTCAAAATCGTGGTAAAATACCCAGGAGATTTCCTAACTTCAGTCTTCAGTTCAGTGGCATTAAGGAGATCTACATTATTTTTCAATCGTTACCACTATTCAGAAGTCATCATCTTGCAAAACTGAAACTTTGCACCCTCAACAATAACTCTGTGTGTCCCACTCCCCCCAACACACGACCACCATTGATTCGACTTTCTATACATCGAATGTGACCCCTATAGAAACCTCAGGCTGCACTTGTCACTTTGTGACTGCTTACTTCACTTAGTTTAATGCTTTCAGAGTTCCTCTTTGTTGTAGCTTGTGTCAGGATTCCCTTCCCTTTAAGAGCTGTGCGATGCTCTTGTGCGCATTGTGTGTTTGTCAAGTCATCTGTGAATAGACATTTAGGTTACTTCTACCTTTCGGCTATTGTGAATAATAAGGTTCTGAATGATTACATACAGATTTTTGTTCAAGTCTCTGCTTCCATCTCCCTTGGGAATAGACCCAGAAATAGACTATCTGGGCCAGATGATAATTCTATTTTAATATTTTTTTGAGGAACGGACACACAGATTTTCCATAGCTACACACCTTGCCTTTCCACAGCCCGTGCTCAAGGGCTCCGGTTTCTCCACATCTTCTCCCACATTGATTATTTTCTGGTGTCTTAATAGTAGCTATTTGAAGCAGGTTGAGGTGGTATCTCATTGTGTTTTTCATGTGTGTCTCCTTAATGATTTTTTAAAAATATTACTCCTTTTTATTAATATATTTTATTTATTAATTTTCAAGCAAAGAGAGAGGGGGGACCAGGGCCACCACCTTGTGGGTCTGGCTTATGTGGGTCCTGGGGAATTGAACCTGGGGCCTTAGGCACTGGAGGCAAGTGCCTTAACTGCTGAGCCATCTCTCCAGCCCTCCTTAATGATTTTTGATGGTGGACATTCTTTAGTGTACTTAATGATGTATGTGTTTGCGACTGTGTCTATTCGGGTCCTTTGTCCGTTAAAACTATTTTATTTATAAGAGCGAGAGAATGAGTATGGGCACACCAGGGTCTCCTGACTCTGCAAATGAACTCTGAACACATGTGCCACTTTGTGCATCTGGCTTTACATGGGTACTGGGGAATCGAACTCAGGCCATCAGGCTTTGCAAGCAAGTGCCTTTGACCTCTGAGCCATCTCTCCAGCCCCATTTGTCCGTACTTAAAATTTTTAAATTTTGTATTTTTTGTGCATTGCTGTTGTTCTTTCCCCTTTGATGTGAGTTGTAAGATTCTTTCTATAATCTAGATATTAACCCCAGATCAATTTATGATTTGTAAATATCTTCTCTATTCTGTGGATTGCTTTTGCATTCTGTTTTACCATTTGATACCCAGAAACATTTCATTTTAGTGGAGACCATTTTTAACTGTTTTTACCTTTTTTTGCATATACATGTGTGTGTATAGATGCATGTTCATTTGTGTGTGGGTGCAGGTGTACATGTGTGTGGTCATGTGTTGAGGTTACAGGTCAAAGTTGGATCAATTTCTATCTCATTTTCTACCTCGTTTTTTGACACAGGGTCTTTCACTTATGGGCATTTTAAAACTAGACACACGTTGGCAGCTCTGAGATAGGCATTTCTGACCCATTGCCAAGGGTGACATTTTTGACCCGAAGGACAAGGCAGACGAATCAAAGTACACATGTGTCATCAGCACAGATTTCCGGGGAAGCAGACGGGAGAGGAGCAGATTGCGGCTTGGGTTTCAATGCATTCAGTAAGGTGACAATGACTTGAACCTGCTGGGCTGTTCCTCCAAGATGACCCAGGGACGACGCCATAAAGACCAGGAAGAAAGGCCCAGGGGAGCGCTGACCTGGAGGGTTGGGAGGAAGCAGTGGAGAAGGAAAAAGGGCAGGAAAAGCAGAGGTAAAGAATTGTTGCCTCTTGAAACTGGGTACCTCTCGAACAGAGGACATGCCTGGGTCTTGTGTCTCTGGAACTTAGGAACCTGGCTCTTCATTGTTGAGGAGAGGCTCCGCAGGGGCCAGCCTCAGGAAGGCAGGCTGTAACTCATCACTCACTTTATGTCTCCCAACAGCGACGGGGGAGAGTGGCCACGTTGGTTCATCAGAAGTCCCTTTAGGTCACCTCCAGATGCCCCATGAGGCTGACATCCAGCCCCAGCACGGAGCCTGTGAGCTCAGAGCCCTCCGAGATGGCCCTGCTCAGCAGCATTCTAGCAGCCTGCTCCTTCATCTCAGGTAGGTGCTGGGCTCCACCAGGTAGGTTCTGGGCTCCACCAGGTAGGTTTTGGGCTCCATCAGGTAGGTTCTGCGCTCTACTGGGTTGGTGCTGGGCTCCACCAGGTAGGTTCTGGGCTCCATCAGGTAGGTACTGCACTCTACCGGGTTGGTGCTGGGCTCCACCAGGTAGGTGCTGGGTTACACCAGGTAGGTGCTAGGCTCCGCTGGGTAGGTTTTGGGCTCCATCAGGTAGGTTCTGGGCTCCACCGGGTTGGTGCTGGGCTCCACCAGGTAGGTTCTGGGCTCCACCAGGTAGGTTCTCGGCTCCATCAGGTAGGT
>PVHP010013155.1:0-23365 GCA_004024765.1 Zapus hudsonius | reverse complement strand
ATGACATTCTACCTAATGTGGCAGATGAAAGCTTGGAAGAGCCTTAGCTTGCTGAGAATGATTGGCTCAGCATGAGGGACTGAGGGTGTCTTGGGCTACTGGTGGTTTCTGCCTTTATGCTGAGTGGCACATCAGCCAGTGATTTCTCCAATTCTCCACCCACACAGGCTGCTTTGTGTGTGTGTGTGTGTGTGTGTGTGTGTGTGTGTGTGTGTGTGTGTGTGTGTGTAGGGGGCCATCTGAGGTATTTGAGACCCTTCTGGAAAAGAGGAAGGCTGCAGGTAGGTGAGGCTCAGAGCAGCTGACACTTGCATCTTCTTCCTCAATGTCTTCTTCATCAAGATGGCTGACCTGCTTAGCATGGATTCTAGAGCCCAGACATTATTGGTATAAAGGAGCCATTTAATAATGCACGAGAACATTCTGTGCTGTGAACTCCTCAGTGCTGTTGAGTGCGTTCTAATATTTGGGTGGTTGGCACTCTCGTTTGTTTGTGATTTCCCTGGTTTTGCCTGGTGTTTCAGGATGCTGTTTGAAGAGGAAGGGACTCAGGCTCTCATTAGATTTCCTTGCTGATTTTCTAGTCTGCTCTCATCTTAGGAACCTGAGCTCCAAGGTAAAGCTTGATGCTTTTATTTTCAATGGCCAACCTGAACCAACCAACGTTGAGGGTAAAGGAAGTTCACGTGAGAACTGTTTGCAGGGAGGAAGTTTCTGGAGCCTAGCCCAGTCAGCCTCTTTGCGATTGGCAAGATGCAGCATCTGCTTGTAGGTGCCACCCGTCCTGGGCTCAGAAAAGCCTAAGCCATTGTCAACTCTTCAGGGCATGAAAGCAAGTCTGGTCCCCAGGTGCCTTCTTCACCACACACACACCCATCAGAGAATTTCCCTCTTGCTCTCTCTTTGGAGCCGTGTGGAGGACGGGGCTAGGATAGGGATGTTTGGAACTTGGACCTCATGTTGCATGAGCCAGAAGAGGTGAGGTGATGAGTTCTTGAATGCAGTCTGAAAGCATCCCCCGAGTGAAGTGGGGGAGCAGAGAGGGTCTGGACTTTCAGAGGTCTCAAAGGAAGCCTGCAGAGCAGCTGTTATAAGAAAACCCTCTGGTGGGAGCAGAGTCCTGGACTCTGGAGTTCTGCCCAGTCTGGCAATCTTCCACTCGGGTCAGCATGACCCTGAGTTTCGAGAACCAACTACAGGAACTCACTGAATAGGCTGCTGTTGACGGTATGTCTTGTGATATTGTCAAGACTGAAAGGACTCTGTCTCTCTCTCTCTTTTTTTTCTTCCAACCTTTGGTCTTCTTACCCCATACACAGGAATTAAATATTAGTTAGGATACAAGAAGACTATCCTTTTTTAAAAAAAAATAAGTGTAGGCTAAAATCCAAGACAAAGGAAAGTTGAGTGTCTAAGATCCAGTAAGTAGACACGATGATTGAAAATTGATTCTCAAATGAAGCCCCCCAACTACAAATAAATGAATGAAGAAAATGTAAAATATTACAGTGAATGTAATGAATAAAATATTTCTTATTTTTAAAGAAAATAGAATAAGTCGATTGGGAGAAATGATGCAAAATATGATAGGAGGAAGTTGTGAGAAAGACCCTAAAATCCCCTCTCATGCCCTCGTTCTGCTGTACCTGGGCTTTCACTCCTCTGGGTCACCTTTGTTGTCAGCTTAAATGGATTGAGAAATAACCAGTATATTGTTAAAGGACGTGTCTGGGTGGGTCACTGAGGGTGTTTCCAGAGAAGATTATCTTGTGGGTCATTGAACTAAGTTTGGAAGACTCGTCCTGAATAGGGACGGCTCCACCCAGTAGGCCGGGGGGTTCTGAATGGACCACAAAAGCAAAAGAAGGAGGAAGATCCATTACAGACAGGCTCCACTCTTCCCCAGTGGCCTGTCCCTGGCTGCCACTGCCCACAGATATCAGATGCCAGGTTAGTCTGTGGTCATGAACTTGGACCAGTGATTCTCCAGTGGGCTTCCAAGCCTGTAGTCATCACTGGTCCCTTTTGTCCTGAGGTTCCCAGTTTCCAGGACTGGGCAGCTACTGGTTTCTCCAGCTCTTTACTTCATAGATGGCCATTATGGTACCCTTCATCCTCTGATCATGGAAGCCAGACTAATAAGTTCCTGTATGTATGTATGTATGTATGTATGTATGTATGTATGTATGATCTATCATCTATCTGTCTGCCTATCTGTCTGTCTGTCTGTCTATCTATCTATCATCTATCTATCTATCTATCTATCTATCTATCTATCATCTATCTATCTATCATCTATCTACATATACACAGGGGGAAGAAACAGGGGAGGGGAGGGGAGTAGGAGGAGGGACAGGAATCAACAAAAGCATATTGTATTTGAAAATGCCATAAATTTTTAAATGCTGAAGAAAAAGAGGGTTCACAGCCCTGCTGACACCTTGATCTTTAGCCCAGTGGGACCTATGTTGGACCTTAGACCTTTAGGACTGTAAGATAATAAATCTGTATATATTTACACACACAGATATACATATAGATAGTTGATATATAGATAGATAGATATATAGATAGATAGATAGATAGGTTTCTATTATATATAAATGGAGAGAGAGTGGAGTGTAGGATAATAAATCTGTATATATATATATATATACACAGATATGTACATATAGTTGATAGATAGATAGATAGATAGATAGGTTTATATATAAATGGAGAGAATGGTGTAGGATAATAAATCTGTATATATATATATGGAGAGAGAGAGAGAAAGAGAGTCTGTTCTTCTCGAGAACCCTACTACAAGTTGTCTTATTCCTATTTAAGCATTCCATTCCTTTAGTAACACATTCACCACTTTCTAACGCATTCAAGTGCCTCACGCCTCTCTCCAACTTCTGATTAAATTGGAGATGAAACCCTGACTCTTAGTGAATGTTGTATGCATTCTGTGGGGGCAATGGGAGGTGTTTCAGAACTTAGGAAAGAGGGAGACAGAAGGAATGTCAGTCTGGAAGACTGATACTTGCCCCTTCTTGGCTCAACATTGCACTCCAGGAAGATGGCTGACTTTCTCCTCAAGGTCATTTCTGGAGACCAGGCACTCTTGATAAGACGGAGAAATTTAATAACACATGGAAATGCTCTGCGCTTTCAGTAAGTAAACTGCTTCTGTGTTGCGTGAGCTTCTAATCTTTTGACAGTTTTTGTTTTTTACCTGGGATTCCTGAGTGTTGTCTGAAGAGCAAAAGGTTCAAGGTTCTTCTTTCCTTTGCGGAAGGGCTGGTTTTACTTTCTGATTCTGGACAGGGTTGACATGTGGTCTGCAGCCAGGTTAACAGATGCTGCTGCAGTGTGTGGATTGACGTCGTCTCTAACCTCAGCCGAGCTGATTACAAGGCACTTCTGTCTTTCTGTTAGCTTCTGGACACTTCTTGTCAAATATGTGTTGTATGAATTTTCTATCATAACACATTAAACTTACCATTCTTTACAAGTCACTCATACCGTGACTATTCCAATTTTTTTTTGGGGGGGGGGGTTTCGAGGTAGGGTCTCGCTCTAGCCCAGGCTGACCTGGAATTCACTATGTAGTCTCAGGGTGGCCTTAAACTCGCGGTGATCCTCCTACCTCTGCCTCCCGAGTGCTGGGATTGACTTCATCTTTTTTAAAGGTTAAATAAATGAATGTATGTATTTATATTGAGACAGGGTCTCATGCAAATTTTCTGTATAGCCAGCTGAGGATGGCCTTGAACTTCTAACCCTCTTGCCTCTACCTCTCTACTGCTGAGATTTTTTTTTTTTTTTGGTTTTTTGAGGTAGGGTCTCGCTCTAGTCCAGGCTGACCTGGAATTCACTATGTAGTCTCAGGGTGGCCTTGAACTCCTGGTGATCCTCCTACCTCTGCCTCCCGAGTGCTGGGAGACTATTCCAAAAATTTTAATAAAAGATCTCCACTTAATAAAATATCCAATGAAAACAAGTGACTGTATAGCCCAGGCTGGCTACCAACTCACAGTGATCCTCCTGCCTCCTCCTCCCAAATGCTGGGATTACAGATGTGAGCCACCAGGCTCAGTGGTCTTTAGCTTTGGAAGAAAAAAAAATGTAGCTATTATTGATGAAAATGATAAGGTTCATAACATACAGACTTTAACAGATCAATAAAAGTATCTCAAAAGAAAAGGTGACCAAGGGAAACAATGAGCAGTTTTGAATCAAAATTGCCAATAAAACAAAACACTTTGAAATTCTAGCAAACAAATGCAGAGGAGCTGGGTGTGGTGGCTCACTTTAGTAATCCGCCCCCCACACACACACACACTCAGGAGGCTGATCTCAGTGAGTTCAAGACCAGCCTGAACTACACAGTGAGTTCCAGGTCAGCCTGGACTAGCATGAGACCCTACCTAATAAGGAAAGCATATGGTGGACAAATCATGCTGGTGGAATGACAGACTGTCATAAACTCTCTAGGGAATAATTTTGCAATCTCTTCCAAAAGCCTCAAAAGCAAATATCTTACCTAGGAACCCCACGGCTAGGAATTGCTCCCGAGGGAGTAATCAGAGCTATAGGTAGAAAGACTATTATGAGAACAATTAACCTCAAAATTATTTTTGTTGTGAAAAATGAAAAAAAATAATATTAATTGCAATAGAAAGATTTCAATGATGTGCTAGTGGATAGAGAATATATGAAATATATCCCGTTAGTTATTTAAAATTAATTTGATTATTTATTTGCACGTGTGTGTGTGTGTGCCAGCGGATGCCAGGGTCTCTTGCACTGCAAACAGATGCCTGGCTTATATGGATGGCTGGGGAATTGATCCTGTGCCAGCAGACTTTGCAAACAAGATTCTTTTATTAATCTGTAAAAGTTCATGGGTCATAAACTTTAAAAATCTCATCATTAATAGCTAAAATTTCTTCTTACAAAGAAAAAGACCCCTGAGCCTGGTGGTTCACATCTGTAATCCCAGCATTTGGGAAGAGGAGGCAGGAGGATCCCTGTGAGTTGGAAGCCAGCCTGGGCTACACAGTTAATCATTTCTTTTCATTGGATATTTTATTGATTACCTTGAACCCCTGAGCCATTTCACCCACCCCAGATAGGTGCTTTTATACATAAATGTGACTGCATTTTATTATAATTTATATCTGACTTCTGAGATTCTATGGGTATGCGTCTAATATGTTTAAAATTTTCTTTTGCTTTGCTATATTTTTCTCTCCTTTGTAATTTTTGACATTGCTTTGTGATATATAACATCATTCAATCAGGATTTTAATTTTGATTTGTGGCATATGTACAGTGGACAGTTACCTTTCACGTATCTTTTTGACTTCTAAGCCACGTACATACTTAAATATGTACCACTTTGTATTAAGTAATTACCACCTTGATGTCTTAGCATTCCAAAACTCAGCTTGGCCTAGAATGGAATATTCCTTTATGTACCCAGTAAACCTCAACCACACCTAATTGGCCAAGGTCAGTCCACTCAACCTTCCAAGTCCCTCACTTGGGTCCCATTTCTGTTCCCCTGTGTGGCTTGGTTCAGCCATCTCTTGCTTGTTCATGCATGGTCATAGAGGCATTGTCCAGGGGCGTCCAACTGCCATTCTTGCCCCATGGTTGGTGTTTCGCAATAAGCGAGCTTTCTGACTTGGAGGCTTGATGATGCACTTCTTTTCCTTTCCCAGAATCCCTCAGTGCACCATTATCTGGGGGTAAAATCCAAGCCCTTTTGTGTACTTTACCTGTTAGTATTATTGTCAACCGCAGCCATTTGAACACTTTAACCTGACATCCCATAGACCTGTCTTACACCTCCATGTTTCCAGCACGTGAACAGAACTGTTCCTCCTTTCTCAGAGCTTCTATTGAGGGAGTTAAAATTTCTCCCTGTCACTCTTTGCTGGCAACGCATTGGGCCTAGAATATAAGAGTTTATATTGAGGATGATAATCTCACTAATAGTAGGGTTGTTAGAATAAATGGAATGATCACTTGTTTTAATTCAATTATTTGAACATGTAGTGTATCTGCCTAGCTCAACTCTCCATTATTTTGGGCTTTTCCTTAAAAATTCCTTCTCAGTGGGTTTCTCACTGTCTTCCTCCTGCAGTAAACAATACTTTGGACCCTTGGAGGTCTTCTATTCTCCTTAGTGTCCTGTCATCATTTAGCATGCTATGTATATATATGCTCACTGTGTGTCCCCCATACTAGAAGATAAACTCCTAGGAGCAGAGGATTTTGTTTTTCAATTGCTACACATCCTTAGCATTCAGAAGACTGCCAGAAGCTATCAGATGCTCAGTCAGTCAGAGGATGACTCTACATGGATCAGTAAGCAACCAGTACAAAAGAGAACCAGAAAGCAGTCCCTCCACCTCCCAAGTGTAAGCTGTCCCTGGACTTCTATGTATCCTTCCAGAATATTCCATGTGTGTGTGTTTCTAGGGATTGAACCCAGGCTTTGCATATGTTAGATAAGCACTCTACCACTGAACTATATCCCAAGCCTCTTTCCAAAATTCTTTAGGTACATGGATGATAACAGCATCACAGGCTCCTTCTGGTTTTATGCTCAAGTAGTAGACCAAGCATATTATTTTGCAGTTTATATTTTTTCTCCTACCTTTAAAAATAATGTATTTAGGGGATGGAGAGATTGCTCAGTGGTTAAGGCACTTGCCTCCAGTGCCTAAGGCCCTGGGTTCAATTCCCCAGGACCCACATAAGCCAGACCCACAAGGTGGTGGACCTGGTGCATTCTCTCTCTCTCTCTCTCTCTCTCTCTCTCTCTCTCTCTGTATCTCTCTGCTTGAGAATGAATAAAGTATTAAAAAGTCTCTCTTAAAAATAATGTATTTATTTGAGAGAGAAAGAGGATGAGAGAGAGAGACAGACAGACAGACACAGACACACACACATATACACACACACACACACAGAGTGAGTATAGACATGCCAGGGCCTCCTGCCACTATAAACAAACTTTAGAACCATACACCACTTTGCACATCTGGCTTTATGTAGGTACTGGGGAATTGAACTGGGTCGTTAGGCTTTTCAGGCAGGCGCCTTTAACTGCTGAGCCATTTCTCCAGCTCCAACATTTTTTTCCTGTGAGCAAAACATCCTGGAGCTAGTGTAGGTCAGTAGACAGGTGTAGGTTAGTCCAGAGAGCCCTTCCTCATTCTCAAGACTGAGTTGCTGCCCTATAGCACAGATGAATGTCTGCTGATGGCCATGGGGAATGGTTAAAACCCTTTCAGCCAGAGCTGCAATAAAGAACCAAAATCTACACGCTCAGATGCTTTTGCAGAATACATTTCTGCAAGTAGAACTTCTGGATGACACTGTGCTTACATTGTTAGGAAAAAATATCAGTGACTTGCCACGTAACGAGTTGTACCAATTTACTCTTTCCCTAAAGAGTATTTTTTCTTTTTTGAGTTTTGACAATCACACATGGAAAATGATGTCTGCATCATTGATTTTCTGTTTCTGTGGGTCAGTGGCTAACAGCCTTCTTCTGTAAAGCACCAGAGAGTAAATGTTTTCAGCTTTGCTGTCTAGTCTGTATTCTACATCTTCACTGTAGTCTGACAGATGACACAGGTAATACTTCCAGGGACAGACCCAAGGGCCTTTCTTGATGTTCCAGGGACAGAACCAAGGGCCTTTCCTGATGTGGCTTGTGAACCACAGTGTGGTAATCCCTGTGTTAGGGATGCATTTTCTTTTCATGCATTAAAGTTTGGGCTGGAGAGATGGCTCAGAGCTTAAGGCACTTGCCTCCAGTGCCTAAGGCCCTGGGTTCAATTCCCCAGGACCCACATAAGCCAGACCCACAAGGTGGTGGCCCTGGTGCACTCTCTCTCTCTCTCTCTCTCTCTCTCTCTCTCTCTCTCTCTCTCTCTCTCTCTCTCTGCTTGAAAATAAATAAAATATTTTTAAAAAGTTCTCTCTCTGTGAACTGCTTGGGGCTTGTGCACGTTCTTAATAAAGAACAATAGTTGGTCATTTCCTTAAGGATCTTCCTAGGTACCATTGATATATTAGCCCTTTGTCTCTGTTAATATTACAAATATTTTCCCAATTTGCCATTTGTCTTTATAATAAAATTTTTAGTGGAGGAGTTTGGGGCAATCATGTATGTACACACATACATTCTTTTTTTGTTTTGTTTTTTGTAGGGTCTTGCTCTAGCCCAGGCTGACCTGGAATTCACTAAATAGTCTCAGGGTGGCCTTGTACTCAGGGTGATCCTCCAGTCTCTGCTCTCCAGTGCTGAGATTGAAGGTGACCCCAGACACATGCCTTTTGTCATCATTGTTTTTGTTGTTTCGAGACAGGGTATCTTGTAGTCAAGGCTGGCCTTGAACTCCTGATCATCTGGCCTTCATCTCACAAGAGCTAGGACTCTAAGCCTGCTCCACCACACCTGACTCAGGCTTCTTATTTAACCAATGAACTGCAAGTATACCTGTGCCTGACTGTATAGGAGTTGGTAGAATTTGGATCACTTGTAGGCTTGATGTGAACTCTCAGCAGTAAAGCTGTGTGGCCTTCCACGACTCAGCTAATCACAAACGTGGACATTGGAGGAAGTGTTGTAGTGTTACTTCTCTTTGTATTATGAATTCTGTGAGGACTGAAGACTTCTGTGCCCTTATCCTCAAAGCAATGTAGACTCACCCTAAGATTTGTAGACTAAAGGAATACTGTATTGAACTATACAATTTAGAAAAATTAATCAATGGTAAATAACATTTGGAATATCCCCCAGCAGAGATAATTTGGTGAGAGTTTGTTAAAAGTAGTACCTGAGTCTCTTGGAAGAGTGTTGCAGTCAGCTTCCTAGTTGCTGCGCAGGAAGAACCCAAGCAAAAGCAGTTTGTGGAGGAATGGGTTAATTTGGCTTACAGACTCGAGGGGAGACTCCATCCTGGTAGGGAAGACAATGGCATGAGCAGAGGGGTGGACATCACCTCCGCCACAGCAATGCAAACAGCGGCAGGAAGGTGTGCCAAACTCTGGCAAGGGGAAGCTGGCTTATAACTCCATAAGCCCGCCCCCGACAACACAGCTTCATCAAGGTTGTAAAACCCAAACTGCCGTCAGCTGAGGATCGATCTATCAGAACACATTCAATTGTTTGTGGGGGACACCTGTATCAAGGCATGACAAAGAGCATTACCATGCCAACTTTGAAAGACCTCTTGGCATCATGTACCAAGAGCTATAGTCTTGTGGATCCTATGGATGCACATTTCTGTGTAAGAATCCACAGCAAGCAGGCGTCATGGTGGAAGAAGCCAGCTCACTCCCATAGATCCATAGCAGGGAGACACCACCAATAAGCAGCCAACCTACACCAATAGCCAGAGCTCAAACCTGGTTCTCCACCCTACTCGGGGCTGCACTCAAAGATCTGCCCCCATGAACACCTCCTCCAGCAGGCTGCAGAGTACTTAAGTTGCCAGCTTAATCTTAATCAAAAAATCCTCCAGGCTTCTGGGGGACATAATTCATATTCCAACCACTCAGCCCCCTTCCTGCCTTGTTATCTGCTTTCTAGTTTGTCATGAGGTGAATTACTTTGCACCAAGATATACTTGCACTGCCATGAAATAACACGGTCTCTCATGTATATCCATGGCATTGCCACATATGTACGTATATATCCGCACATTCATACAGAGACATATTAGCATATAACTTATTAATGGAACTTTAAAAATTACATACTCATATTTTCATTTACATGTAATTCGTGATTTAATTTATTCATAATATATGTGAGAAGTTCACCATGGACACAGTGTTCTGGAAGCCATAAGAATCCAAAATGATTCATGTGGATCGTGCCCTCAAATTTCTCACTGTCGTATAAAAAAGATGACAGCTATGTAACTAATTATACCACAACTATATATAGTGTTTCCTAGATTGGAGGGGCTAATTAGTCACCTTCTTCTAAACTCAGGGACCCATAAAAGCATTAGACTGCAGAGTCAAGAGTAGGAACGCAGGAATGGGTTTACCTCTAGTCAGCCTCGGGGAAGATGGAGAACTTCCATCCTTTCCCAGTTCAGGAGAGGAAGGTGAGAGGAAGATTAAGAAATGGAAGCTTACTTCCTACGAGGTGGAGGAGAAGAGAAAGCCAAGAACCAGACAGCAGAGCTGGCCTTGTTCAGAACAAACTCTCCAGCACTCCAAGTCAGGGTGGGAGAAAGGACTCTTCCTCGAATTCCAGAGAAGACAGGAGGGTTAGATGGAGTGAGAGATTTCCCTTTCCTATGAGGTGGACCAGAATCCCAAGAGGTATCTATCTATCTGTATGACACCCTGAGAACTCCCTAATTCCACACAACCCTTTGAATTCTCCTTAAAGCTCATTAAAGACACACACACACACACACACACACTTAATCCCTTCCACTTACCAGCTTTGAGGTCAACAAGAAAGCCTAGCTTGGAGACCAGCTGATCTGGGCTGTGCTTTTTACAGAGCTCGCTAGGTATGATCTGCCCTCCCAGTGTGCAAATGAAATTAGCTCAGGATCCACATAAGACTTCTTCCTGCCCTTGCAAACAATGGCCCTGCAGGAAACAAGAGAGAGCGATCCATTTATTTTTATTTATGAAGGGAAGACAACCCACTCTAGTCCCCTCACCCCACTTCCTGGGTAAGTAACAGCTGTCTGGTTTTGGTCAAGACCAGGGTGGATCGTTGGCCAAGAGGAAGTGAGCAGAGCAGGAAGCATCAGGGAAGAGTACAAACAATCACTGCAGATATGAACAGAGAACCAACCAGGAATCGTGATGCTAATTATTTTGGCTGTGAAGGTCTGTGCTAAGGTACCGGTTCTGTACCTCGTGAGTCCCAATGAACCATTTTCCTCTGTCTGGTGGCTCTTACTAGGCTTCTCTTGGGATCTCTGTCTGGGATACTGTCTGCAAAAGCGGATGTTTTCTGATCTGGGTGGCAAGATGGAAAAAGTTAGCTAAGCTAAAATGAGATTAGTATTTTCCAAAGTCAGGCCCATGAGGTGGGACTCAACTATAACCCCAGCACTCAGGAGGTGGATGTGGTAAGAACGAGAGTTGCAGGCCAGCCTGGACCACACAGTGAAGCCTGTCTCCTAAAACAAAACAGCATTGCTACTTAGGCCTATGGAATAGGTCAGGTGAGGACCGGATGTGAAAAGCAGAATTTTTTTTTTCTACTTTCATCTCAAAGAGCATACCTTTCATCATGACCAACATAAGGGCATGTGCCATCGTTTAGGAAACAGTGTTTGCCCACTGCCCTGAACTGTGGCCACGGTTAAAGAACCTGACCAAAACAACATGAAGAAGGAAGGCTCAGAGTTTGTACAGTCCGTCATGATGGGAGAGTCGAGGCAGGAGGTCCCATTGTGTCTGCAGAGAGGAATGAATTCTTAGCTCACTTTTTCATGTGTTCAGTCCAGGCCCCCATAGATGGTGACACCTGTCATTTAGGGTGGGTCTTCCCACCTCAGTTCACCTAATCTATCAACTCCCTCCCATACATGGCCAGAGTTTGTGATTGAGTCTGGTTGTCAATTAACTGTCACACTCCATGAAGCGATTGATCCTCATGGGATTGTTGGAAAAATTGTTCATATGGCGGAAAGGGAGAATTGTAAAGTTCAAGACATATTCTTTGAACAGCACTCTGTTCTTATAAGAAAGGAAGTCTCCGTTTAACTGGAGGTTAATTATCCACTAGAACAAGTCCATCAAAGCTCCTCAAAGGACTCAGGGGAGGGGAGGGGACAAGGAAGAAGGAGAAAAGGAGTGAAAAATTGAAGGGCTTGAGGTAAAAGAAAATGACTTTAGTCATTTTGTGACTTGAGTTTTACATAAGGTCAACAGGTAAAAGGGAGTTTTTACACATAAAAATTTAACTTGATAGGTGTGGATCAAGTGCTTGTACATAACCATGAGGACTGGAGTTTGGATCCCCAGAACCCAAGTCAGTCCC
Source organism: Zapus hudsonius (assembly GCA_004024765.1). Taxonomy (NCBI): domain Eukaryota; kingdom Metazoa; phylum Chordata; class Mammalia; order Rodentia; family Dipodidae; genus Zapus; species Zapus hudsonius. The sequence continues at coordinate 11,328 of PVHP010013155.1, read as the reverse complement.
AGGCCAGGCAGGGGGTCCCTGGAGGTAAGCTGGCTAGCCAGACCAGCCAAATCAGCACACCTTAGGTTCAATTGAGAGAACCCGTCTCACTAAGGGGGAGAGTGATTAAGACCCTGTGTCTAACTTCTAGCCTCCACATGCATACACAAATACACACATGCTAACATGAACACACACATACACACACACACACACACACGTTTATAGGAAATGGGTCTCTTAGACCATTTTCCTGACAATGGGTCTCTCTCTCTTTGTCAGGAAACCTAGGGTCCTCTATACATGCATGCACCCATCCCAGGCCCCATGAGGCCATTAACCCTGCCTACATCTCTGTGAGTCTAAAAGGGCCCAAGATTTGCCTCGGGACTCCGCATTTCTCTCTAGGGAGACAATCTTCACCATGGAAGATTGTCCGTTCCCATCACCCATTAGTTTATGTATTCGTGAGTAAACATCATTGACTGTACCTGGGCATAGAATAAAATTCTCTTGTATAGAATTCCAGCATCTGGGAGGCTGAAGTAGGAGGATCTTAAGTTCTAGGACCATCTGAGATACATAGAGAGATATTGCTTGAAAACAGAAAGAAAGGAAGGAAGGCCAGGAAGGGAAGGGAAAAAGTAGAAAGAAAAGCAGAGAGAGAAGGAAAAAACACTTATCACAAGAATGAGGCATTATTTAATGGACATTCTATTCCTAGCTTTAGTTTTTATATAGTTCAACTTTGTTCCCACGCACATACAGACCAGAACAAAGGCATTTTGGTATAATGACAGCCCTCAAATCTTAGAATTAAATTTACATTCTATGCCAAAGACCAGTGTGTAGCTGTCATCAGAAGTCATTTTTAATGATCCAGGAGCTGACAGCTTGATTAGGCCTTCCTTCTGCCGTGTTGAAAACCCAGCAGGAACTGACTCGGAAAAGAGTGTGTTACCTCATCTCATAGGAAGTTGTTGCCTTTAGACTGTTGTCAGTATTTTGAGTTACTTTGCTTGGTGGTTATTTCTGCACTTGGGGTAGCTCACTGGGATAAATTTCAGGTGTGGGAAGGAGTGTGTTTCTGGTGACACGGTGAAGGGCACCTGTGGAGAAGGTAGGGAATGGGCAGGTGAGCACATCTGTCTACCTCAGGTACCTTCTCAGGAGGCCCAGTACAAAATAGAACAACAGCAAAAAAAAAAAAAACCTTGCCATCATAGTTGTTGAAATTGGTTCCTTTAACATCAAGCTGATGTTGTGGTACACATCTGTCATATGGAACTTACTTAGGAGCTTTGGCAGGAGAATCAGGAGTTCAAGGTTCCTCAGCTACACGGTGAGTTCTGGGCCAGCCTGGGCTCCAAAGGACCCTGTCTTAAAAAATAAATAATAGGGCTGAGGAGATGGTTCAGTTGAAGTATTTGTTTGCTCATTTCCCCAGTACCCACGTGAAGCCAGATGCACAAAACAGCCTATGCGTCTGGAGTTCATCTGCAGCAGCAAGAGACCCTGGCATACTCTTACTTTCTCTCCCACCCTTGCAAGTGAATAGAAAATAAAAATAAATAACAAAGCTACCTGCGTAGATTTTTCCATGGTGAAGATTGTCTCCCTAGAGAGAAATGCGGAGGACTGAGGCAAACCTTGGGCCCTTTTAGATTCACAGAGATGTAGGCAGGGTTAATGGCCTCATGGGGCCTGGGATGGGTGCATGCATGTATAGAGGACCCTAGGTTTCCTGACAAACTGTCACCTCGGGTACAATGACCTTATTCCTGCCCTTGTGTAATGGGTGGCAGAAAATCAATTCTGGTAATGACGGGGATGGGTTTCTGAGGTCAGTCAAGCTTGCTTTAGGGAAAAGGGCAGCCTGAGAACTCTGCCCCAAATAGCCCAGCTAGAACACAGCCCTTGGGAGACGTTTGATCCTGGTCAACAGCAAAACCCATCCCCCCCCCCCAGCAAATGGATCTTTCCTTTGCTTCATCCCACTTATTTTATTTTAGAGTTATTGCGGGAACCAGGTCTAATAAAGGCCACCCAGGCTGAACCTCTATTGACTTTTTCTTAAATATGTATTTTTTATTTATTTGCAAGCAGAGAGAGATAGGAGAGAGAGAGATAGGAGAGAGAGAATGGGTGTGCCAGGGCCTCCTGCTGCTGAAAATGAACTTCAGATGGATTTGCCACTTTATGCATCTGGCTTTACGTGAGCACTGAGGAATCAAACCCTGGTCATTAGGCTCTGCACCTTAACTGCTGAGCCATCTCTCTCCAGCCTGACTTTTCCCCAGTCTCTGCTCTGAGCCTGCTCTGGGGATGCCTCCCATGTTTCTCTCTTCTCTCTCTCTCTCTCTCTCTCTCTCTCTCTCTCTCTCTCTCTCTCTCTCTCTCTCTCTGTCTCTCTCTGTCTCTCTCTCTCTCTGTCTCTGCAGACCATTCCCACTCTGCTTTGCCAGGCATTCTTTCTCATGTGGGACTTGGAAGTTCTGTGAGGATGAAATTGATTCAGGCGAATTCAACTAGTCAACAGCAGAGCCCTCCTCTCCCTTTCCAAATCCCGGGATTTAGACCAATCACGGGAGGCCACATCCAGCGTTCTTATTGGGCCTGGGATACATCCCCTGTATCTGAAGGCTTAATTAAGAATTATCCAAGTTTCCTCCAAACTCTGGATGCAAGTCAGGCCAAGCTGTATCCAGGTAGTGTGGTATTATACGCTTCATGTATGTTAATTGCCATCAGGCAGATGTGAGCAGATGTGAGGTGAGTGCATCGTGGGGTGCAGGCCATGGCTTCCATGTCTTTAATTCTCAGCAAAGCCGAAGGTAGGAGTGCTGCTTTCTCTTTGGCTTCATGGTACCTGGCAGAGAAATCTGCTAGTGGACAAGCAGAAGGTCCTGAAAATACCTCCTGGCTGTCTCCTTTCTCCCCTTCATTCTATCTGGCCCTCAGCCTATGGGACAGTGCCACCCACTTTCAGAAAGGTCCTCTCTGGAAACATCCACACATGCACCCCTGCCTTCCTAATCTCCTTCTCAGATCAATCACGTTGACCTTGAACATGAACCAGGGCACACACTTCTCCACCTGCCTGTGTGGCCCTTCTCTTCTTGGTGGAACAGGGAGGGTTGTGTCCCTGTTGCTCAGCCACTGCCTCGGCTCTCTCAGCCTCTCCCAGCCTCTCCCTGCATCGCCTGGAGATACTCCAGCTCTGGGCTACTTCAATGCACCTGCATCCTGCTGCGGACCCGTTTCCTCACTCGCTTTTCTGGTTGATGGTTTGCTTCACCACTCCAGTCTGTTCTTGTGGCTCGCATCTCTGTTGTTCACCCCGATGTCGTTTCCATGAGGATTTCAGAGGGAGAAAGTGAAGGATGTTTAACATGTGGGTTCATATGCTATTTTTAGACCAGTAGAGATTTTTACTGGGTACGATTTATGATGTATAAAATTTCAAAATACTTCTATTCTTTGATGTAGCAGCTGCTAAATTCCTAGATAACTAGCCATTAGATGGAATTAGTGTGCATAAAGAGATGCAAGGGGATTGTCTGGGGCATTGATCAAAATTGTGAAAAGTATATAGTCTATCAATCAATAAATGATTGAATGAACTTTCATAGGTCTATGCTACAGAACACCATGCTTTGACATAAATGCGTAGATCTTGAAGTCATGTCAAGAAATGATTTTTTTTATGACAGGTCTCATGTAGGCTAGGTTAGCCTCAAACTCACTATGTAGCCAAGGATGACCTTGAGCTCCTGAAGTACTTCACAGGCATTTGCTACCATGTTCAGATTATGGGGAGCTGGGGGTTAAGCAGAAGCTTTATACGTGCTATGTAATCACTCTACCAACTGAGCCACATGCCCAGCCCCACTGAGAGATGTTCTTTACCAACTGAGATATATCCCCAGATGCCCTTAAGACATATTTTTAAATTAAAAAAATAACTATGGGTCACCCCTAGCCCCCTAAGCACATTGATCATCCCTGGAACAATTATACCTTTCTCGCACCAAGGAACAGGACCAATTCCTTCTCTTACAATGAACTTGGTGAGATCATTCCCAAATGCCAATGCTGCTTTGAGATGTCTTTAGATGGTTGATTACATAAGTCCTCTATGGCTGTGTACTAACCTCTCCCAAACACACACTCTTAGCTCTCAGTGCTGTGGTTCAGCGCTCAGCTGGGTTCTCTGGTTCAGTCTCTTACAATGCTGCATTTGGACCTGTGGACACCTCACCTCAAGCTTCACCCTGGGAGGGACTGATTCACTTCCACGCTCACCCACACGGCTGTTGGCACCATTCAATTTCTTGAAGGCGATTGGCTGGAAGCCACTATTATTTCTCTGACACTTGGACCTCCGTGTAGGGCAGTTCACTTACTGGTTATATAGCAAGGAAGGTGAGGGAGAGGGGGCAAGCTGAAATCATGGTGACTCATAACCTTATGTAACCTAACCTCAGAATCACCCCATATGGCTGCTGTATTATTGTTCCTTAGAAATAAGTTACTCAAGGAGAGGTGATTGGTGGTCCAGAGCCACAGATACCAAAAGGTGGGCTTATCACAGTGACTGAAGGTCATTCAGAGTCAACTCACGAGCAGAGCGTCCTTTGATGCCACGAGGAGTCTTCGCATGGATGCCCAGCTCGTACACAAATGCCTCCATGTGGCCGAGGTTAACTCATAAAATGTTCTTCCTGTTAACTTCTCATGTCTTTAAGTTTTCATTTGGAAATAATTACAAAGTTAACGGAGACCAGGAAGATGGCTCAGTGGTTAAGGCACTTGCCTGCAAAGCATAAAAACACCAGTTTGATTCCCCAGTACCCGTGTAAAGCTGGACGCAGGAAGTGGTGCACACATCTGGAATTAGTTTGTGGTGGCTAGAGGCCCTGGCACACCCATTCATATTCTCTCTCTCTCTCTCTCTCTCTCTCTCTCTCTCTCTCTCTCTCTCTCTCTCCTTGTGTGTGAGTTTGAAAAATATATATATATATATATATAATTAAAAAGGAATGTGGAGCAGACACTTCAAAATTATCTGTTGACTTCCATATGCATGTCCACACACACAAATGATAAGTGAATAAATTAATTTTAAAAGTTGAATACATATCAACACTCTGGTGTACCCTCTTGCAGTTTGCAGACACACATTTGAGTCAGTAATACTTATCCTCCTCTCCCTCTTCCCCTCACACCCGCATTTTCTTCTTCTTTCTTTGGGGTCCCGGGATGGGGAGAGGGGTGGTCTTGCCTTGGTCTGGACCTCTTAGTAATTTTCCTCCATCCCAAGTGCTGAGATGGTAGGCATGAGCCACCACACCCTACTAAGCAACGCTAATGTTTTGGGTGCCTTCAGAAATTTGACACAGGGGAAGGCGATGCGGGTGGCCATCCAAGCTTGGGGGCCTGGTGCGCGGCGTGGGTTGCGTCCTGGATCCCGGTGCCATCGGTCTGTCCGACTTCTCTCCCCGCAGAAAACCCTGAGCGAGCGGCTCTGTACTTCGTGTCCGGCGTGTGCCTGGGGCTGCTGCTGACCTTGGCCGCCCTGGTGATGAAGGTCCATTGCCGCACGGACTGCAGCCGGCGTCCTCGGAGGAGGTGCCTGCGGGGAGATCGGGACCGAGGAGGAGACTGCAGCAGCGACAGCAGCGACGGCGAGGGGGGCAGCGAGGACTCGGCGTCCGACGTGTCGGTGCGCAGACACCGGCGCTTCGAGAGGACCTTGAACAAGAACGTGTTCGCGTCGGCAGAGGAGCTGGAGCGCGCGCAGCGCCTGGAGGAGCGGGAGCGCATCCTCAGGGAGATCTGGATGAACGGGCAGCCCGAGGTGCCCGCTGCGCGCAGCCTCAACCGATACTACTAGGGTGCGGTGAGGAGGGGGGCCCCGGGGAGCCAGGGACCCCCGGACCGGGCACCCACCGAGCACATCCTCAGATCTGGATGAACTGAAGGAGGGGGACCCCAGGGACCACCCAGGGGACCCCTGGAACGTGCACCTGCAGAGCGCATTCACAGATCTGGATGAACAGAGAAGGGGGGACCCCAGGGGCCACCCAGGGAGACCCCTGGAACGTGCACCTGCAGAGCGCATTCACAGATCTGGATGAACAGAGAAGGGGGGACCCCAGGGGCCACCCAGGGAGACCCCTGAACCGGGCACCCGCAGAGCGCATCCTCAGATCTGGATGAACAGAGGAGGGGGGACCCCAGGGACCACCCAGGGAGACCCCTGGGCCGGACACCCACAGAACACATCCTCAGACCTGGATGAATGGAAAGAGGGGGGACCCCAGAGACCACCCAAGGGACCCCTGGACCGGGCATCCACCCAGCGCGGCTCTGCAGAGGGACTCCGAACCTGCATGATCTCTAGGATGGATGGGGACCCTTGTCAACCCTCCCAGGCCGTGGGACCCAAGTGGGTCCACCGACCCCTCCAAGTCTTAAGATGGAGCAGAAACCACCTCCTCAACCTTGTGATGGGCTTTGAGAACAGGGAGGGGGCTTTTCTCCGTTTCTGAGAACCTCAGGAGTGTGTGCAAACTCCTTTACAAAAGGAAAGATTTACCTAGCTGGGAATGTCGGGGTGAACTTAACCCAGGAAAATGCAATTTTCTAAAGGACTCTACGCTGTGGAGGCGATTATCAGCATGGTCCATGCTTCTTATTTAAGGCTAATTTTTTAAAATCTTCTATTGCAAAGGCAACCTCTGCATTTTACTGGCACCTCAGGGATTACAATCCTAGTGTTAATATAGTTCCCTCCTCATTCATGACAATGGATAGAATTAACTATTGTGGGAGATGGGTCAGTGTGTTAGGATATGACAATAATCTCAAAGAAGTTTTTATTTTAAATAGTTTATAAAATATATATATTGACCTGCGTATTTGAAAATGCTGCATAAGGATAAAAGTTGGGTGCCCTCTTCTCCCTTTGGAGAGAAGAGGTTCTTATAATTCCTGAAAATCATGATTTTTAAGTATTTTGGATTGAATGGATTGGAGGTAAATATGAAAGCCACAATTAGGATGGGATCTAAAATAAATGTTTCGTGAAATCTCTTTGTTTATTGTGTCTCTGTGGTTACACACAGTCTCAGTGACAGCCCTAATATATAGGTAATACTTCCACTGGGCACTTCAGGGATTGAGAGAAACAGTCCCCATGTGATTCGTGACATATAAATTGTGTTTGCAATGTTGTTAGGTCAGGCAGACAGAGCAATGACTTATGTAAGAAGAGGTAAGACGGTGACCCTGTCACATGGTGACAGGGTGGTATGTTCATCCAGTAAGTACCTCTGTCTGGCTGTTGACTCCCCTGTCGTGCTTGACAATAGGTTCCTTAGCCCATTGCCTGCTCCACAGCCTTCGTAGCTACTGAGAGGGTCTCCTTAGCTCATTGACTCTGTCACTGTCACCACACCAAGAGGACCCTCCCATGGGGTCTCTAGTACTTAGACAATTCACTCTCAGTTATAGGATCTTAGGAAGCTGCGTTAAGAACTAAATAGCCAAAAACCCCTCGGTTGCCAAGGGGCCCAGTACTGTTCACTTTAAACCCTCAGAGGCTGACCTGATTTGGGTTAGCCAAGTTTTGTCCCATCATAAGTTTCAAATGTTTTAGTAAGTCACCATCAGAGTAAGGAATATGAGTCTCTTGGAGCCAATCACAGGAATTCTCCCATTTTCCTTGGCTGTAGGTTGACATCATCACCTGCCTTGGTTTCTGGTTCTTAGAAAAATGAAGCTGATTGTAGCTCCTCTCTGGGAAGCAGCCTAAGAAGAGAGTGAGGAGGGATAATGGCCCTGGCCAGGCAGGAGCTGCTGTAGTGGAGGTGCTGGGGCACCAGCTCTCAGTTCTCATTGCCTTATCCTGGTACTTCTCTGACAAGTCCATGACAGATCCTGGCAATAATTTGACCAACTGCTTCCATCAATATAAGGATTCCAGCCTTCTGACTTACTCAGCTTCACATTGTATGGTTCTCACCCCAAACTCTTGGTTCGAGTTCCCATAGAGGATTCCTTGCACCTGCTACAAACCTTGAAGGTGCAGTTGGACCGAGCTGCACAGATGCCTGGTCCAGGGGTTCAAATCTCATATCTGCTTCTCCCTGCTGCAGATGAAACTATACCATACTTGTACTATGTGTTGTATTGGGCTGCTTGCTTTCACAGTAGCCCTTAGTGTGTGTGTGTGTGTGTGTGTGTGTGTGTGTGTGTGTGTGTGTGTGTGTGTGTGTGAGAGAGAGAGAGAGAGAGAGAGAGAGAGAGCTGACTATAAACGCACGGAAGCATTGCTTTTGGTTTTGGTACAGTGCCTCTGGTTTTCCATAATCCCACAGAGAAACACACTAGCTGACAAAAGTCTGGGAAAATTTTGGAACTGCAAGGTGTCTAAGGAGACGAATCCTCTCTTGGTGTCATGGTTTGATCCAGGTATCCCCCACTAACAAATGAATGTGTTCTGATTAATTGATCCTCAGCTGATGGCAGTTTGGGTTTTACAACCTCGCTGGAGCTGTGTTTTGGGGGCGGGCTTATGGGGTTATAAACCAGCTTCCCCTTGCCAGTGTTTGGCACACCTTCCTGCCGCTGTTTGCAGTGCTGTGGCGGAGGTGATGTCCACCCTCTGCTCATGCCATCATCTTCCCTGCCAGGATGGAGTCTCCCCTCGAGTCCCTAAGCCTAATAAACCCATTCCTCCACAAGCTGCTTTTGGTTGGGTTCTTTCTGCGCAGCAACTAGAAAGCTGACCGCAACACTTGGTTTAAGGAACGCCTCCATCCCCACCAACTTTTCTTAGGAGCCTTCTTCTGCGCTTGTGGGCACAGGTGGTCATTGTCATCTCCTGGCACATCCAAAACCCACTGACTGAGCTGCAGAGTTGGCATGGGCAGCAGGGAGTGTGACGTAGGCACTTCTGGGTTTATGTCATCCCAACACCAGAACATTTTGCTCCATGGTTCCGAATATAGCCTCCCAGGTCTAGACATGGACCAGTAGTGGGCAAGAGGGTAGGTGTGGCTTAAAAGAGTGACATACTGAGCAGACAGGTGGAGGCACTACACCATTCCATTCTATCTTACATTTCCTACTACCTTTTTTTTAGTATTTTTTAAATATTTAATTTATTCATTTTCAAGCAGAGAGAGAGAGAATGCACCAGGGCTACCACCTTGTGGGTCTGGCTTATGTGGGTCCTGGAGAATTGAACCCGGGGCCTTAGGCACTGGAGGCAAGTGCTTTAACCGCTGAGCCATCTCTCCAGCCCGCTACTACCTTTTTTGATATATATTTTTATTTTTTTCCTTAAGGTTCTCCTCTCTCTCCTTCGCTCACTTCAATAATGATCTACCCTCATCTTGAGCCACTGATCTCAAAACACACATTCTGAGACATTCCATTGCAATGGCTGTGGTGACCACCTGCATCCTGATGGTTTGAAATGTCTCTCTCAGGTGAAGTACTCTTCTTTTTTTTGGTTTTCAAGAGAGAGACAGAGACATGCCAGGGCCGGCAGCCACTGCAAATGAACTCCAGATGCATGAACCACTTTGTGCACCTGGCTTTACATGGGTTCTGGGGATTTGAACCCAGATTGTTAGGCTTTACAGGTAAGTACCTTAACCACTGAGCCATTTCTCCAAGTTTTGCATTCTTATGGGCTCACCGGCTCACACAGAAGACAGCTGTCTTACGGAGACATTGGACATTCTGATGGTCTCTGCAGGTTAGGTGGGATTCTATCAGTGTCTAGTGGCTGGAGGCCAGGGATGCTACCAAACACTGTACAGTGCTGAACCCCATCACTGCCCATCGCCCACGGGGGCAATGATAAAAACACACACACACAAACACACATACACCACATACGGGTGGAAGAATGTGCATTCTCTCTTTATTGTTCTCTCTCAGATCTCATTGCTCATACCCCATACCTGTTACCTCATTCCTCATTGCTCATTGCTCATATCTCTTCATCTTTCTCTCTCCTCTCTTGCAGATATGCTACAGAATATATAGAGAGAGCTCCTGGCCAATCAGGGAGCTATTTATGGGTCTATGACAAGAACCTGTGGTCATGATGTGCAAATAGCCTAATCAGGACTCCCTCCTGAAACTCATTAAGCCAAGCCCCTCTTGGCAGGCTGTCAGGTGCCATCCAAGACTAAGCCAGGGTGTGCCTCCAAAGGCCCCCAAAGGCTTTCGCCCCTGACAGAACCCCACTTCCAGCCTCCACCAGTATCTTGGCTGTGCATAAACAGATCTCCTAGTGATTCCAACCTCCAACAATCAAATCCTCCCAACCAAACCTCATACCTTGCAGTTTAGAGCTGTATCCAACTTCTTAACAAGCATATCCATGAGCATGAAAATGGTGGTTTTTGTCCCATTTTCAGATAGTTTGTTACATGATAGACAACTGTACAACCCCATGGTATAGTTTAATGTCTCCAACAAGCTCATGTTCTCATTTACCATGGCATGGTTAAATTATTTCTTCAACTTGTCCCACTCACCATGAAATAGAATAAGTATTGTCAGTATTTTTGTTAACTACCTCTCAGAATACTACTCAGAGAGCCAGTATTTATGGGAAAGTTTAAAAAGGTAGATTTTTGAAAACATTTTTTAAGGTTTAGAGAGACTTTATTAGATTAAGAGAAGAAAGGGGAGAAAGTACAGAGAGCTCCCACCATGAGGGAGGTGAGAGGGGGCAAAAGCCCACCCTGTGACCCAATGACCTGGGTTGTTTGCAGATTCTAAATGATAGCCAAGCAAACCCACCACGATGTCAGGGTCAGATTTAAACCTTCCAGGAATGCTCCTCCCTGCAAGGAGTTTAGAGAAACACAGATGTAGGGAACTAACTCCTTTAGGAAGAGATAAGGAAAGCAGATTCTTCTCTGATGTCTTTGCCAAGTAGAGACTGTGCAAGCAAGCCCAAGTTCAAGCCCAAGGGCAAGCCCAAGGGCAAGCCCAAGGACACTCCTGCTTTTTGCTTTTCAGGGCCCAGTCACCCTAAACTGCCTCAGATCCCTGTCATCTTTCCTCAGTCCTTGTCATCTTTCCCTGCCGAACATGTCCCCACTCCCCCCCCCCCTGATGCAGGTGTCTTCTTTCCTCCAGCCCCGCCCACCAGCCCTGGAGATGGCCAAGGGCTGGAGAGTTCCCTCAGTGTTCCACATTCTGAAAGGCTTTGTGACCTGGATCCACTTGGTCTCTAGACCCAGGTGAAGGCGGATGGTGAGCGCCAGGGCTGAGGTGAACGAGGGATGGTGATGGGAAAGGGAGGAGATTGAGAGA
>PVHP010013154.1:0-41406 GCA_004024765.1 Zapus hudsonius | reverse complement strand
TCCTGGTCCAAGTGTGTTGTTACTGAGGGGTGTCATGCCTCTGGACAGTCTCCCCACCACAGCTCTCACAATCTTTCCGCCCCCTCTTTCGCTCAGTTCCCTGAGTCGTGGTGGGTGAGTATTAAGGCTGCTTTAATGTTGTGAGCTTAGGGGTCTTTGTGTCGAAAATCCCTGGTTTCTGTCTCATTGGCCTATCCTGTGTTGATTGAATGGCTGTGGCTATGGGTCCCTTGTTCATCTGTCATTGTCTGCTGGGTTCCATATGGATCCTCCACGATATAACTTTTTACATGAACACTATTACTACTTCTGTTCCAGCAGCGGAATAGACAGAGATGTGATAGAGGTAGGAGCTAATGCTTGCTTTCATGGGGATTTCAGACTAATGAAAGGGTGACATTTATTAATTAATGACCTAAATGAATACAAAGCAAAACTATGTTATGCTCTGAATTAATGTTTCATAGAGAAATAGAATACAAGGATTTAAGGCATCAGGGAGTTGGAGGGAAGGTGGATGTCCACATCATCTATGAGAAGTCAGCAGCAACCAGGAGAAACTGGCAGTAATGACCTTCCAAGCAGAATGTCACATGCTAAGATGTTGACAAGTCAGTGCGTGGGGGTGAGAGACCAGTGTGTGCTGCTGGTACCTGTCCACCCATATGGACTTGCAGGGCATTTTCAGACAATTTCTCAGATTTTGAAAATGGGATTAGCGCTAAAGCTCCAGTTAGCTAGGGAGATGCAGCATGAACAGTATCATAGGGAGATGAAGAGATTTGTTGTCCTATGCTGCCGCTAACTAGTTGTATGATACCTGACCACCTTTGAATTGTGAGAACAAAAATGAGTGTGAACATACCTAAGGAAACTTCAGTCGTTACAGGTATATAGGGATTACTGAAGTTTTACTGCATGTTTTTAAAGTATTTTCTCTGTTTTTACCTTCCTTGTTTAACCACTTATGAAGGACACTTATGAATGACATCCAGGACTCAGTTCTTGCTCTCATCTTCTGCTGGACCTTCTCTACAATCTTTACTACTTCTTTCAATCTCTGCCCTGTGTGGTCACCTGAGTTTCATTGGGTTTGGATGACCCACATTTGAGTTTGGGATTCTTAAACACATAGCAGATGCATTTTCCCTAAGTGTCCAGCTACTTTCCTCTCTAGCCCCCCCCCCTTTTTTTTAAAGCTGATAGTCTTCATTTATGCTTTAGCATTTGAAAGAAGATCCCTTGTTTAGTCTAAAAAGTTTTTGTTTGCCTCAACTCCAATACCAAATTTGGTTTCACACATAACAACAACAAAAAACAAGCATGAAAGAATGAGTCTTTTTGGTCCACCGTCTGCTTGGCTCATTTGCCATCAGGAACACTGGAGCAGCTACATAACATGAACTCTGGGTTTTGTGTTTTTAAATAGGTTGAGGTTTCTAAACAAGCTGTTTGTGGCCAAATACAAAGAAGGTAAACAGTGAATCTACAAGGTCTTGGAGAGCAACAGCTTCTCATATCTTTTTTTAAATACCCTTTGAAGTACATGACAGAGCCCAGAGTAATCATGGGCCTGGTGCCAGGCCCATGAATGAGTCAAGTGGACAGCTCAGAATTGTGTTTCCAAGGCCTCTATATAGCAAAACAGGGTCCTCTTGCTCTTTGGAGTCAGGCTTGATGTCCAGCAGTTTCTTCTAACTTATGTAAAACTACTTCAGGCTTACTCAGGACTAAACCTCCTACTTCTGCTCTGTTCCAGGGCAAGACACTGTTCCTTGGCTCTTTTTGCTCATGGAGAACCCGTGAAAGAGAGTATGTTATACACTTCAGTTTGAAAGAATCCCAGTTAATCCTCAATTAACAAGAGAAACTTAAACAAGATTAGGGTAGGTAGGAAAATAAAACAAGGTGATGAAACCAATCAACAAACAAACAAGTAAAAAACGTAGGAATCAGAATCCCTCAGAAGACATACCTTTTATTCTCTCTTAGCTCTACCTAAATATTGAAAGATAGACTCGAGCCCAATATTTCTGCTCTAGGCATCACTTAAGTCCTTCTGAACTTTTTGTGGAAGTGCCCGAGTCAGTAATGTCAGAATAAAGGCCATTGTTTAAGGATCTAAATATATTCAGAGTTGAAATGCCTGGATAAATTTGTTGCAGTGCTGTCCTGTGCATTTTCTTTTGTCTGGAGCTACTAAACTAAGTACATGAATAGAATGTAAAAGAACTCTGCCCTTGGGAACCTTGTGCCCTAGAGAGCAGAAATGGTAATTTGCTTCTAAACCAATGAGAGTATAGTAAATAAGTCACAAGCACAAACAAAAGGAGATGGACAGGGAGCTGACCCACCCAAGTAACTTTAAAAAAAGAGTGGGTCTAAAAAAGTGTGTGTGTGTGTGTGTGTGTGTGTGTGTGTGTGTGATGCCAAGATCTCTTACAAATGAATGAATGTCAAGCTTTATGTGGATGGCTGGGGAATTGAACCTGGACTGGCAGACTTTGCAAGAAAACACCTTTAATCAGTGAGCCATCTCCCCATTGCCAGAGTGTTTTGACTGATACTATAAAGATAATAACAAAAGAAATTCACAAAAATGCTATACTATATAATAGTTGTCAATATTGTTCCTCCTTGGAATATGAGTTGAGAATTTTGAAATTCATATGTATAATACGATAATTTACAAATAAACATATATTAGGGTGGAGCCAGGCTTGTCATTATCAGAGAAAGAAGTTACAAAAATAAGGAAAGGAAAAAAGTAGGAATGAGCTCTGCAGAAGTGAGTTGATGTCAGAGGGGTCAATACAAGCTCATGTTTAGAATTTTTATACTCAGATAAATCAATAAGACCAAGTATATTATCTTCATGTATGTAATAGTGACACCCTAGTTTTAAAATCACAACTAAAAAATTGCCCATGTATTTTGTGGTGTCCCAAACAAAATGCTTTTTAAAAAAGATTGTGGGGGCTGAGGAGTTAAAGGCAATTGTTTGCAAAGTCTGTTGGCCAAAGTTTGATTCCTGAGTGCCCTTGTAAAGCCAGATGCACAAAGTGACACATAAATCTGGAGTTAATTTGCAGTGACAAAAGGCCCTAGTGTGCCCATTATCTCTCTCTCCTCTCTCTTTTTTATCCTTGCAAGTAAATAAAAATATTAAAAAAGAGATTATGACATGTGAAAAGCACAGAAACCAATCTATACAAGATCACAATGGTAAAATTTTAAATGGCTTGTACAAAATAATAATTATGATTTTAATCTAAAGTAGAAAATAAATATCTATGAGTACATGTAAATAAATGATTACCTGGAAATGACCATTCATCTTGTATAACAATTCCAATTAATAATTATAAAAAGAATGAAAACAGAAAATTATCATTAACATATAATGGTAAAGAACTCCTATGGGTAAGGTACATCAAGAGAACTTAAATTCAGTGATTAAAATTTAAGGAAAACAAGATATTTTCTAAAATTCATAATAATTATAATGGCAAATCTGTATCTTATAGAGTTTCAACATAGCTAAGATCAAAGCTAACCTCAGAATAATGACGCCAGGCACCAAGAAGGACAAAGTACATACGTGGCATGCCCAATACTATAGAACCTCAACCTAATCAAAATAGACGTTAAACAAACCCAAGTCGAGGATGTTCCTCAAAATAACTGACCGATACTCCTCAAAAGTGTCAAGCACACATCATGTAAGAGTCAGGAGAAATTCAAGAATGAGGGAAGCCAGAGACATTACTGCAACGCTTTGCTTATATGGTGATGTGCACACCATGAGAAGATTGTGTCATTTGTGGAAAGCATAGGGGCTGCCCACACAATCCCGTCCGGAATAGCCTGCTACACAGTAAATTGTATGGTATAGCAACTGATGCTAACAGTGAACTTCTTTTCTATGAGAAGTAGTTTACTCTCCAATGATGATAAAATATATAGAAGGGTCTACTCATAAACCAGTAATGGTCATTTATTATCATTATCAAGGATTATGTGTTACATATAATTTTATGTGTTATACTCTTATTTAACTGGCACTGTAGGCACTTGACACCAGGATGACCACAAACAGGAGTTTTTGTGTTGGGACATTATGATGGCTGTGACACCAGCGACCATAGGGGCTTCGCAACTCCATGGTAACATTGTGGAAGCGTCACCCATCATATGCAGGGTCTACTGTTCATGGGAACATGACTTGTTGGTTTTTTAATTCTTGTTGACATAGGATCTCACCCTAGCCCAGGCTAACCTGGTACTCTATAGTCTTAGGCTGCCTTCGAACTCCTACCTCCTGAGCGCTGGAATTAAAGACATTCCAAGTTATCATGAGAACATTGTTATGTAGCAGAAATTACAGCTCCAAATCAGGAGGGAGGAAGCTTCTAGAAGGTGCCAACTGGTAAATGTTTTTGACCTTGTGGTCTATGTAATCTCAGTTATGACCATTCACTACTACTACTTAAGTGTAAAAGTAGCCAGAAGTAATTTGTAAATGACTGTGTCTATAATTCAATAAAACTTTATTTACAAAAAGAGACACTGAACTGGATTTGGCTTTTGTGGCCATGGTTTGCTGACCTCTGAACTAAGTACCGTGGAGGAGTCAGGAACATGGAAAGAATAGTTAAAGGGGAAGCTGGTAAATCTGAATGAGTTATGATGAATGAGTTGGTTTGTACATATATTCTACAGTCTAAAAAGCATGCGTTAGAGAAAGCTAGAAGAATGTACAGAAAGTTATTTGCTAAACCTAAGTTATTTTGTGAAATAATCCCCAAACTCAAGTAACTTACTGCATACAGACAGGCACGTGCACACACACACACACACACACACACACACACACACACACACACACACACACACATGATTGTTACTGCAAACAGCCAGACATATAATATTTGTTGGTCTCACGAGCTTTGAAAACTGCAGCAAGTTGTCTGCTAAATCTGTTCCCAAGATTTTTCGCATTTACTTTTACTAACAGATTACCTCAACATGCTTAGGGGCCTTTATAAATAACTTATTTTTGTAGATAAACATTTTTCTCACATCTTTAAAGATGATTGAAAATGCCTTTATGATCTGGTCAAAGTAGAATGTCTTCTAATCATAACTGAGTGAGCCAATGATTGATCCAAACCACACTTGGTTTATTTGAAAATATGAATTCTTTTGTGTCATTGGAAATAAAAAATACACCCTAGAAACAAAGTTAGACAGTTCAACATATACATATCCAAATAGTTCATTCTACATTTTCTTCAAATCCACTTAAAATGCAGAATTCTTTCCATAAGAAATATTAAAACACTACTTTTTTCCTTAGTGGCAATTATATATAAAAATATGTCTAATATAATTTTAGGCATTGTTAAAATGTAATCGGAAGATTTTATAAGATTACTTGCTTTGAAAGGATTTAAATTAATTAATAACCCTTTCCTAGTTAATTCTGTGTGATAAATGAAATTTATCTCTTACACTCCATCTTATCCAATGCAAAATAATGCTGATCTATTACAAATAAAACCACTTCCCCAGCCCCAGTCCAGTAAGAAACCACCATTATTCCTTGTGTGGGCTCTTCACCAATTTGTTACTGGTCTGCTAGCTAGTCAGGTTGTTCTGCTACGAGCAGGCAGATGGATTTCTTAAAACTGAAATTGAGACCATATATCTTTTTGATTAACATATGCCAGTATTTTTTCATTATATCTATTAAAAATAAAACTTTTCCCCTTTATTGTCCGTATTTAGATACATTGAATGGGCCAATAATGAGTCGGTATCCCCATTTCCCCAATTTCCCTCTTCCCTATCCCCAGTTGGCTAGATATCCTCCTCCGTGGGCAGTCTGGATCAGTCCATGGGGTAGGGGGTTATGGAGAGCCTAGGGGTCAACCTGGTTCCACCCCCCCTTTGCATTTTGTTAATGAGGGGGGCAATGTCTCTGGCAGAACTTTTTTAAAACACCTTAGACCTGTAAACTATTTCCTTCTTGCTTACCCCTTTAGTTTCACTATGTATTTTCTGCTACTTCATAGCTATTTTGATTTTGCTTATTCTCCTACCTCAATCCCCTCCCCTGGCCCACTTCCCAAGGCCAGTGGATTCCTTTCTTCCCTCAGTTGCCCCCATTAAACTTGACTGTCATATGCACTCTAATATCTTGTCTTTCACCCTCCCCACATGCTGCCCCAAATCTCTTTTCCTCTCTCATAGACCCCTCTCTATTTTCAAGACCTACACTCATGCCCAAATATGCATGTATACATATATGAAAATTGATATTTAGGGACCGTATGGGACAGAAAGCATGCAGCATTTGTCTTTTGAGTCTGTTATTTCATTTAACATTATAATTTCCCAGTTCTATCCATTTTCCTGTGTCACCATGCCCTACTGGACTCAAAGCTTCATGCACGTTAGGCCGACACTCTACCTACTGAATCAAGTCTAAGCCATGTTGAACACTTATTAAAAATATACTGGCTACTTGTGTTTGTGTTTTTGAGAACTGTCCATTTTCTTATTTGTTCCTATGGCTTATGTTTCAGGGCAAATATAAAAAAAAATCATCCTGAAATCCACCTATAAAATTGACCCTACTATATCTGTATCTATCTCATTGCATTGTTTCACAACACTAGCTACTCCCTGTTATCATTACCATTTTTATTTCTTTTATATGGCTGTAAGCTACAGCTAATCCCTCGAGGGTAGACTCTAGATTGTCTTGCCAAGAACTATGTTCCCAACAACCAGATCCATATCTAGAATGAAGTTTTGATAAATATTTATTGAAAATTATATATATGTGTGTGTGTATATATATGTAATTTGCATGCTTGTGAGCGTGGGAGCACTTGTGTTATAGTGAGTATGTAGAGGTCAGAAGACAAAAAAAAAAAAAAAAAAGACAACTTTTGAGTTGGACCCAGCCTTCCACTATTTGATGCAAGGTGTTTCATTATTGTTCATGAACTCTGTTCATGAACTTCAGCAAATGATCCTGTCTCCACTCCATTCTCACTATTGGCACAATGGGATTATTGAAGCCTCCACAGGTTACAGCTTTTACATGGGTCTGGGGATGTAAACTCAGGTACTCAGAGTTGTGTAGCAAGTGATTTATCCACTGAGTCATCTCCAAGCCAAATAAATATTTCCTAATAAGCAAACATGTGAAACAAATTACTAAACTAAGCATCATAAGCAATCAAGACTGGCTAATACCCTGAGAGTGTTTATAATCTTATCATAATCATATCAGCAGACAGCAGGGGCTGATTTCGATGTCATACTCTTAGAAGTCTTAAAGACAAGGGTTATCACATTCATAGGAAAGATTTATAATTTCTAAAGGTGGTCTAGTTAAAATGAGGCTTGGAAGTGTAAGTCAACTATGAAAATGCAAAACCTCTAACAGTGCTGCAAATTGATGGGTTCTTTCCATTCACCCCTCCTGGCCAAGAAAGTAGGAGAAGCAATGACCTTT
Organism: Zapus hudsonius; assembly: GCA_004024765.1. Classification (NCBI taxonomy): domain Eukaryota; kingdom Metazoa; phylum Chordata; class Mammalia; order Rodentia; family Dipodidae; genus Zapus; species Zapus hudsonius. The sequence continues at coordinate 33,875 of PVHP010013154.1, read as the reverse complement.
GGGGAAATTCAGAGATAGACAGAGAAGAGTGAGGAATGAGGGAGGGGTCAGAGTAAAAGAAGGGCCTTGAAAGTGAATTTTGAAACTAACAAACATGAACATTCTTTGGTAGGAGTTTACTAGGATGACAGAAATGAGGAAAGAAAGTTCAAGAATGAGGAATTGGTCAACAGGGTCAAAGAACAAGCTGAAATGTGGGAACTGGATTTGCAGTTGGGGTTGTCGCTGACTCCACCAGGCAGAGCTTCGGAGCAGAGCTGGTAGAGGCCAGAGACGCTCAGATGAAGAGCGAGTGGTAGGTGGTCCAGGGAGGGGGCCATGTGTCTAGCCTCCTCATTTACCAAATTGCATGGTGAGTGGAGTTTCAAAAGGTTGTCTTGCCTTTTGGTATACCAGGCCCCTGTAAGCCTTCCTCTGGAACTGGGAATGGGTGGGCAACATGTCATTGACTGGTCCTAGGCACTACAGCCATGTGGTGAGTGTGGGAAGGGCGCAGGAGAGTAAGTGTGCCAAGCAATCTACCCTGAAAACAGTTCTTTTGTCTCCTAAATAATAAGGTGTTGTGAAACTCGTGTGGTTCTATACTGCTTTTGTGTTTTCTTAGTTTTATTTTTTTCCCTTAAAGCTTTCTTTTAAAAACTGTCACCTTAACTAAGGATAAAGTAAAATGGCTTTCACCTTAGCCAGCACATATTAATAGAACATGGGAGGAAGCGCATGTGTGATCGTCCAGGTGGGTGTAGATGAATGGAGGAACGGTGTGGGAACTAGAAGAGGAACAGGGAGAACTGGCCCTTTCTTACATTTCAGTCATCCATTTTGTAATTCACATAAATCAGTTGTGGAGCTTTAGGGGAGTTCAAAACTTTATGACAATTTTTGGTATAGCCAAATTCCTAGTAATTTTTTGGAATTCGGGCATCTCATGGGCCATGTACAGTTTTGAGTACACGTGCTACATGGCTGCTTTTCTGAAAGCTACAACCAAGGTTCCAGCAGCAGCTCCAGACTTCGTTTTGCAGTTTGGATATCCAGATGTGGCCTGAAGCATTTTTAAGACATAAAAGGCTGAATCAATCATGATAATGATTCTGTAGCTAATATGAATCCTCCTGAATAAGATAGTCAGGGTCTGACAGTTGGGTTTCTCTTGCTCAACACCCAAGGCAATGCTAATGATTTCAGTGTGGCTGTCAATGGGGTTGGCAAGAGAAGAAAGCCTCTGAAACTGATTTCTAAAGAGCTAAAGTAACTGAACAAAATGTCATTCAGCCAGTTAAGAAACAAGCATTGGCACTGAGCCCTGATTATGTCCTGAGCAGATGGGTGTTTGTCATCAAAAGACAGATACTAATCTAGTCTCTGTTATCAGTGAGCTGTACCCTAGTGATAAATATGGAGGCTGTGAGATGGGAAAGCTTAGTTTTCAGAGATATGAGTAGACATCAGTCAACTCAAGAGAAGGAATCCAGTAACCTAGAGGCGAGTCTCTAGGGGGATATCCATAGACCGCAGTTGTTTAAACCTTGCTGTAAAAGTCAAGAGGATGGCATGGGAAGCCTATTGCCAAGACGCTCTACCCACCAAGATGTTATCAAGGTCCTGAATACAATTAATCTTTTGCAAGGAGAATCATGTAAAAGAAACATGTAAACTTTGAACAGTGACCAGAAATCAGGAAAACTTATTAAAACTATTATGAAAGTGATGGATGCCCAGAAAATTTGTGAGTACGCCACACGTGATGCATGAGAAATAACTGCGGGGGGTGGGGTTAGAGCCCACCTGTCACCTGAATCCCTTCACCCCTCCCTCATGCCAGCCACTGTTACTTCGAAGCTTTACCATGGAGTCAAGAGGAGACACTTGGTTTGACTTGCTATTTGATTTCTTTTTTTTCTGCACTGGTGGCCTCTGCCTTTTCTGAATTCCTAGCATTTGGCTCTACCTGAGAACTGGTAATTACAACTGTTATTCCTTTCTTACTGCTTAGAATATGTTTTTCTGAGCTCTGCCTATCTAAATATTTTACTTCTGACCACTGTATTCCAAACTGAGGAACCAAGATAAGATTGTAGCAGAGCTAATAGCAAGAAGGAAGGGTGCTGGTCTTTGCCAAGAGCTGGTAGTTTGTCAGAAAGCCTCAGTATGTCACCTCATTAGATGGGCTGGCCTGACAGGGTACACTTAACACTATGTCATGTATTTATGCAAAGTTCAGAATCAAGCTCTAACTTGATACTCATCTCTGTGAACTTAAACCAAATCCTAAAACAGAAATTTCCATACTTTTTGACAGCTAGTTTATGTGTGTGTTGTGTAATTTTCTTTTGGCTGATAGCCAGACTACTTAAGACTTTTATTTGTTGTTTTATTTTGTTTGGTTTGGTTTTGAGGGTCTCATTGATCAGGTTAGACTGGATCTCACCTAAGTATCACTCCGCCATCTCAAAAGTGCTGGGATTACAGACATGTAATCCAGCATTTTTATTCCAATTAAAACTGCCAGGCAGGCTACTTTTAGCCATCTGAGTCCTATGGGACCTCAGCTTTTGCTCTGCTACCCTCACATCACATTGCTTATTTCAGCCCTAGACTTTCACCCAGCAGCTGTCTGTTGGGCATTGCCCGCCCTCCCTGGGTACCAGTCAACTTCTTCAGTGTGTAAATGCCACTTTTAGAGTGTTACTTGTTTGCAGAGCCACGTAGATCTTTTATTATTTTCCTGCAACACTTAAATCAATAGAAGATGGCAAAGCAGCATGCTACTGTTAGTAGCAGTACATGTAAGACTCAGATAGAGAGAGTAGGACAGGAAGTGTCTGCTCAGTCTGATTTGGGTGCCTATTGTTGGAAAATTGGTGATTATATGTTTAATTAGTAAAACAGGAAAACTTGTTTCTGAAAAAAGCCTATGAACCCACAGCCATAGCCATTCAATCAACACAGGATAAGCCAGTGAGACAGAAACCAATGATTTTCAACACAAAGACCCCTAAGCTCACAACATCAAAGCAGTCTTAATACTCATCCACCACGACTCAGGGAACTGAGTGGAAGAGGGGGAGGAAAGATTGTGAGAGCCGTGGTGGGGGAGACTATCCAGAGGCATGGCCAGGAGAAGCTGGCTGAATACTAGGCTATCCATGGTCCCCTGCCACTAGGACTGAGAAGACCCATGGAGGAGCTTATCCAGTGGAGTGGGGAGAGGAGGGCAGCGGGGAATTGGGGATAACAACTCATTGTTTGCCCACTAAATATTGTAACTCATTATGGACAATAAAAAAAGAAAAAAGCCTATAAAATAATAGTACTATGCTGTTGAAGATTATAACCTATATTGAAATAAAAAAAAGGTCCTCAGTAGCTTAGGAACATAGGGACAGAGACAAACAAGTGTGACCCAATGGGAATATCACCAATTTACAGTGTGCTCAAATATCAAAGTTCCCAATAAAAAATATTTTTAAAATCCTCCCTATTTGTAACTTCAACATCTGAATCATCTCTATATCTGTTTTGATTAAACATATATTTCTCAGAGGGGCACTATACTGTTATAGTAGAGGACATGGGAAGATTGCATAGCAATACAATACTCCATTGAACCTAGAGAGCAGTTTACAAGACTTCACACCATGGCTGACTGTAAAAAGCTTCCTTCAGATCCTTAGAGGAGAAAACAGAATGCTAGATAGGTTTTTTCCTGTCGAGTTAATAACAATAAAATGTATAATACCACCAAAGTTATCATCATAATCTATTTGCCATTCCTTGCAAATTATTATCTTCAGGTTAATTTTTCTTTATTATTTGTTTTATTTTTTATTAAGGATGAACCAGTTAAACTAAGAAGACTGATTTGAGATGAAAAATGAGTTTATAAAATTATTTTATGGGATATTATTTATATTTAATCTTTGTTTTGAAGATTCATAGGTATATTGCTCTTCCATTTGGGAAGTAGAAGCTGCACATAAGAATAACCTTCACCTCCTTCCTCACAGACAGCCTTCCTCGCACCCCTGGGCAGTTAGCATTTAAAAGCATCAAATTGAATCTAAATTAAATATGTGGTCTACACCCTCAAAAAACTCCAATTTTATACTATGCTTAAAATTTCCATCCCTAGAGTAGCACCTTTAGATTAAAGCTTTTTATTAAAGAAGAAAAGAAGCCCATTGCTTCAAAATTAAAATGAAAATTCTTAACATTTTGGATGTCCATTTTTTCTGAAACATCAAATATCTTAGCATATACAGAACATTGTTAAAATATTATTTGATATTATCAACATACGCTATTTGTAATTTGGTATAACATTATAAGATCTTACAGATTTATTTATTCATATTATATTTTACATGTGTGTATGTATATCATATGAATGCATGTGGATGCAAACGTGTGTACATGTGGAGGCCAGAGGTCAATGTCAAGTGTGTACCTCAAAGATTCTCCAATTTGGGCTGGAGAGATGGCGCAGCAGTTAAGGGATTTGCCTCCAGTGCTTAAGGCCCCGGTTCAATTCCCCAGTACCCACATAAGCCAGACCTACAAGGTGGTGGCCCTGGTGTACTCTCTCTCTCTCTCTCTCTCTCTCTCTCTCTCTATATATATATATATATATATATATATATATATATATATATATATAATCTCTGCTTGAAAATGAATAAATAAAATATTTTTAAAAAGGAGTGCTCCAACATGCTTGGCTTAGAGAACTTTAAATTTATTAAGACAAGGTCTCTCCTTGAATGAGCAGCAAATCTGTTTGGCTAGTTTAGCAGCCAGCTTGTCCCAGGGATCCAACTGTTTCTGCTTCCAGAGTACTGGGATTACTGGTGAGTAGTGCCTTGCTGGACAGTATGTGAGTATGTGTTTATACCAGGTCTTTATGTTTGATAGCAAGTGCTTTACCATAGGCTCTATACATTCATATTCAGTGTGTGTGTGTGTGTGTGTGTGTGTGTGGCATTTGACAGTCTTGTTATGAAGCTCAAGCTAGCTTGGAATTCACTATATTGCCAAGGCTGACTTTGAACTCCTCATTCTCCCCTGTCAACCTCACACACTCTGGGATTACAAACATGGGTCACCATACTGAACTGTGTTTTAAATATATTTTAATTACTTTTTATTTTTCTGATACTATATTGTTTGTTTTACTACTTTTAGTTAAGCCTGTAAAGTAAGAGTTGATGAAATTTGAGGATTTCTGCTAGGAATAATAACGATGACTGATAATGTATAGTTTAGGAGAAAACTTTGGCACCTCTTGTCTTCTGTGAGAACAAGATTGCCCACTGAGTGACAGCTGGGAAGGTGAGATGCCGTGTGCTTTGATTTATTAGTGACACCATAGGTTGTCCTAAATGATTGGATCTTTCTTCTAATATGTAACAATGTTTCAAAAAATGCAAAAATACCCAGTGAAAATTTTTACAAGATACATATACCCTATACAGAGTCCATAAAATACTGACATTTTATCCTATTTACTTAAGGATACTGGACTCAACCCACCCCTCCTAGAGGTTTTAGTTGGTGGGGGAGGGGTACTCATGTTCTTCAGAGTGGAGGAGGGGCAGTCAAGTTCTTCAGCTTCCAAGACATTGGTCATTTGTCCATTTTCCAGTAAATAATCTTCCACTCATGCTCAAGCAAGCGACCCTAATTTAACTCACTGGATCAAAAAAAAAAATAATAGAGCATGAAAATAGGATGGGGATTAATTAGGAAGAAGGAGAATTTTGGTGAAAGGTAGAGGAGAAAAAGGATAAATTAAGAGAATATTACATAAATAATTAAAATTGTAAACAATTCTCACAGATTCCTTTCTTTTTCTAGTAGTAGGCGCTTGCCTGTAATTAACAAACACTTGTGATTCATAGGCGTTTCATGGCTGTCTGTTTTTTGGGGGGAGGGGGTTGTCATGAATGAGGTTGGAAAGAGACCTGAGAATCTGCCTTCTTTTCCACTCTCTTGAGGACTAAGAAGAAGGCACTAAGCTTTCACCAGATACTGAGTCCGTCCACCCCTTAATCTTTGATCTTAACGTCCAGAAGAATAAAGAAATAAATTTTATTCCTTTATTCCTTTTAAATGCCTTAATCCAAGGTATTATTTTTCTAGAAACCTAAAAAAGAATAAGATAATACATGTGATTCTTTTCATTCATTTTAAATTCTGTGTCATCTATTATGTGATACAAGAACAATTCATAAGAATTTTTTTTTCTTTTTGGCTCTTCGAGGTAGGGTCTCGCTCTAGCCCAGGCTGACCTGGAATTCACTATGTAATCTCAGGGTGGCCTCGAACTCCTACCTCTGCCTCCTGAATGCTGGGATTTAAGGTGTATGCCACCCACTCCCAGCCCATAGGAATTTCTATAACCATTCCTGCACATCTCACATGAAGCACATCTGTCTTATGGATGGAAGAGATTTTCTCTGGCTGTACATGGGCATAGGTTTGTCTAGGTTATGGAGTTTGTACACTTGTAAAGGACTCTCAAGGTGGTACCAGTTTTTATTCCCTCAGCAAAGCCTTAACAGACCCATTTTCTCAGTTACCTGCCAGTGTTATGTTTTGCCATTGACACAGGAAAACCTTTTCTACTGGAGCAACAGGAACACATCTTCTCCCCAACAGGGCACAAACAGACCAAAGGACAGTTACATTAAAACCAGTTCGGGTGAATCAGTGAGTTTATTGGGGTTTCAGAGCAGGGCGAGGGGTTGCTTACAGGAGCAATAATGGCTTAAACGCAGCACCTCAGTAGCATGAGAAGTCTCATCCCATCCTGGCTGCTGACCTCCCATAGCTGCTTCTGCATCACCAGAAAGCCCACCTCAGCACAGGTGATGACTGGAGGAAGCTGCGTCTCTGGAGCATCCTACATCACTGCCAGGCAGCTCCATAGAGAGTCTCCCCTTTGGGGTGGGGTCGTGCAACCATTTCCCAGACTAGTTGACTTCCTGAAACTCTGGAACTTCCTTCCTGCCCCCTCCCCGGGAGGGATGTTAGAGTGTCTAACTAACATAACCTTTGGGAGTGGTTGTGTGATCTTTCAGATTTAGGTCCTCCAGACTTGATTTCTTGCATCCCCAGAGCCTCCTTCCCCTCTTCAAATCAGAGGAATCTGCTACACAGCACCCATTATTGTTTGAAATCTGTCCTGTGATAGTAAAACATTGATGTTTAGTGACCATTGAGTTTTCTCTATACTGCCCATTCATATCTTGGGACATTTTCATGAGAGATTTAAATTTTCTTAATAATTTATGAGTATATTTGCGTTTATTTGCATACTAACAACTTGTCAGTTATTTATGCTGTAATTATGTAATAATGTATTATATCCTTTCTTTTTTAAAATATTTTTTATTTATTCATTTTCAAGCAGAGACAGAGATTGAGAGAGAGATTGAGAGAGAGAGAGAGAGAGAGAGAGAGAGAGAGAGAGAGAGAGAGAGAGAGAACCAGGGCCACCACCTTGTGGGTCTGGCTTATGTAGGTCCTGGGGAATTGAACCTGGGGTCTTAGGCACTGGAGGCAAGTGCCTTAACTACTGAGCCATCTCTCCAGCCCTGTAATTATCCTTTCTTTACCAGTGATTTATATTAAAACTTATTTAAGGCACTTTTATTTCAGATAAATTGCTTATTTTTGAGCTCAAAGAATTTTAATATACTAGTTTTTCGTTTTTGGATACTTGGATTAGAGTTTTTGTTTCTTAATGAAATAATTACCTACTACAACATCATAGAGATACTTTTAATATGGAATTTATTTTTCATACCTATCTAATTTTGGTTTTTTACTCAATTTTCCATTTCTTTGGTATCATCAACATCTTTTAGATGCAGACTTTTTGCTCAGAAGCACTTTTCATGGAGATTAAATATTCATGTTTTAGATAATGGTACTGTTATCATGTCTTAGTTTCCTTTTTAGTAGATAAGATTTTTGGATAGAGTGAGCGTTTATTTCCCAATCATTATTAACATGATTATGATTAATGATATTACCAAGCTGTATTCTCAGAATGTCGTAAACTCATCATCATTTGTGCAGCATTGAACGTCAGGGTTTATTTTGTGCAAGAGCGAGGATTAACCCATGAATCATATTATAATGCAGAGTTAGTGGCGATGATTAGTTATTATGTGCCAGGCATTAGAGTTAAGATTTGCTTGAATTAGGTCACTTAACCCTGACAAATATTTTATGGGTAAATTCTGTTATTATTTGTTTTCCAAAATAATCCAAAGGGGATTAATGGAACTTTCAGCAGCTGTCAGTTTCCAGCCATTACAATAAAACACATGGATGAATAAAAAATGACCAAATTTTTTAACAAGCTGTTTGTTCCAGAGCCTTCATTGTTACTTACAGAAATGTTGATTGAAAAACCAATGGGAAATGAAGTTTCTGCCCATATTATTATTTTTAGAGAGAATGCGTCTCTTTAGTTCAATGCTATGTTGTCCTTTGTGAATAGTTGCCTATATATTGAAAATCAGCACTCATAATTGATTCAGTCATTGACAGTATGAACTCATTGGTGCCGTGTGACTGAGACAAAGCAACTATTGTATCTTTATCAAAAGCAGCTGTGACCACACACAAGATGTTTTCCAGATTGAGCCTGTTGAGGTTCTGCCATGAAGAAGAGGAGTGGGAAAGGGTCATCCCATCCTCACCTGAGACCCCAGCCATCCCTTGTACCAGCTGTATGCAAGACACACATTCCCATGGCCTCAGGGGAGATAGAATACACAGAGTGCAACATCAAGGGCCTGGAGGGCCACCCATTTAGCCATTATCTGTTTGGGATGAGACCTTTCAGTAGGGTTGTTTTGGGGTCTCCATAAACTTGTAAGAAATCCCTTGCCCAAGCTCTATCAGAAAGTCCAATCAATTTCTTGAGTTGCCAAGGTAAACTTTGTTGTAATCTTTCTTTAGTTTGTTGGGGGAGGAGGGCTTCCCTGATTTGGGTGAGCATGTGCAGATTGGCTTCTCCCCAGAAAAGAGCTGGTGAATCAAAATTCTTTTAAAGTTTTTTCAGAGAGGAGACCATGTAGCTTAGGCTGGCTTTGAACTCACAATGTAGCCTCTCAAGTATCAGGACTATAGGATGCAATACCATGCCAAAAAGTAAACAAGATTTAACAAGTCTATCTTGAGATACACAGAGATGCATTTGGGGAAGCCAGAGCAGATACTTTTCATTGTATAAATATCCAAAAGAGTATTCAGTGCAAGAAGGGAATATAAAGTACTCATTTCCTTTAGACCATATAGAAAAAAAACCCTAAAGCTATATGATATTGTTAATTCAGTGTATTTCCTCTACACTTTGAGAACTCCCCAGTCATATTGAAGTTACTGTTGTGCAGCTATGAAAGGATGGATGTCTCTTTGATGCTCAGTAGTCAATATAGTAGGAGATATGTTGAGTACTCAGCATATAATAAAATAGTAAGAAGCTAGATGAATTTTTGTAAAACTAAATTATGTAGTATAACTATAGTATTAGTTTTTATTTTTATTTTTTAAGGTAGGGTCTTGCTCTAGCCCAGGCTGACCTGGAATTCACTATGTAGTCTCACGGTGGCCTCAAACTCATACCTCTGCCTCCCAAATTCTGGGATTAAAGGCATATACCAAAATTCCAAGTTTAGCTTTAGGCTTTTAATGCTATAAAATGACCCAAACCAATTCTATTAAACACATTTTTAAGTTTCCTATTTAATTCTTAGAGAAGAAAGAATAGGAAAGACATTTTCTATGGTAGGCATTAAAATGTCTCTGTAAATTAGTTTCATGTCATTTCAAAATATTTCTTGAGAATTTACTCTAATTTTCATGGTGTATTAACCAATAGTACTGAAATTAAAGACTTTTATCCTGAAATCTTTGAAGAATTTATAGTCATTCATGAACCATTATGAGCTGTCAGCTATATTCTGAGTAAAGGGCAAGTTTTGATTTTAGATTAATTGCAAAAATGGCCCAAATTTTCAGTCATTTATGAATTTTTTTCTCAATAATGAGGAATGTAATTTCGGATGCATTTTGCAATGTAATGTCATAGCTCCTTCCATTAAGAGATGCAGTTTGGCCTCATTACTTGTTAATAAAATGTGGTAGAAATGACATCAAGCCATTTCCAAGTTTAGACCTTAAGAGCAATTGTGTGCTAATGCTTTCTGTTATATGTAAACCACCTTGGGGAGTTCAGACAAGCCAGCCCTAGGTTGATTGGCTAATTGATTACCAAATTATAAGGGAGCATAGATGAGATTAGGTTATGTCATTCCAGATCAATTATTCTGCCCAACCCACACATAATGCAAGAGAAATAACTGATTATTGTTTTAAGGCTTAAAAATTAAGCAACTAGGGTTGGGAGTGGCTTGTTTGGCAGCATTATGTAACTGATAGGAAGATGGATACTTGTGGGCGTGGGCATGGCTAGGTTAGTTTAGGAAGGGCAGAACCCATGAAAATGCTCATGAGACTTGGGAACGTATGTAATAAGAACAGTGAAAGATTATCATGTCAAACTTGACCAATTTTATAAACTCTAAAAAGGCTGAGTATTTTAGGAGGGCTTGCTAAGCACATAGATGTCCTCATTTGTGTGATACAATGATTTTTAAAGGCTTAATAAATTAGTATCAAAGAAATATGTGAGAAATGATAGGAACTTCAGAGATTTCATGTTCTCATTCTGCAAATGATGAAGGGGCTTGGCAGTGGTGATGACCTGCTCTAAATCACACAGCTGAGTCTGATCCCTGGTCTTGTCTACTCCTGGACCTGGTCATTTGCTGTCTTGCAAAGGGTCTTTAGGCTCATCCATCCTCCTTTTGAACTCTTCTCTGTTAATCAGAGCTTCTGCACCTCGTACCTGACTTATTGCCACTATCCATTTCTTAAAATCTCTTCCTTTTGCAATGTTTTGTAATACTGATCCCATGGATATTTACAATAGAAAGTTTTCTACTCTGAGAGACTGTCTACTGCATTCCCGAGCATTTTGCATCCTTTAACACAAGATCATAATTTTTTTTGCTGCAACTATCTATAGCCATCAAACTTATGAAAACAAACAAAAAAAACTTAAAAAGATTTTCCACTCGATGTTCCTAGTGGCATTATTCACAATAGTAAAAGTGTGGAAGCAACGTCAGAGTCCTTTGACAAGTGGGTGAATATACAATTATGTATATATGAATACAGATGAATATTATTCAAACTTGACAAGGAGGGTAATCCTAATACATACGACATTGTAGATGAGACTTGGTGTTATTATGAGAAGTGAAATAAGCCAGTCACAAAAAAGATGATACTGTTTGATTTTGTATGAAGTACCTGGAGTAATAAAATTATTAGAACTGGGAAACAGAATGATGGTTACTAGGTGTCATAGTCAGCCACACACCGCTGGAATGAATCTTCAAACCAGGCACAGTTTGGGGGAGGAAAGTATTTATTGAAACTACAGATTGAGGGGAAGTTCCATAACAGCAAAAGAGGCTGGCCCTCTTTCATAGGTCCAAACACAGAGAAAAAACCCTATCACCTACACCACACACACACACACAGAACAGCGAACAGGCAGGAGAGCCAAGTAGAATTTCTTCTCCTTTATATAGGCCTAGGGTGGGTCTTGCAACCCTATTCCAGATTTAACGGCTTCCTGAGTCTCTGGAATTTCCTTCCTGGGATGCCCACACAGGAAAGGATGTTTACTTCTATCTTCTTTGAGCTTCTTACATCTTGCCCCTTGCTGAGAGGCTGCCTTCCTGTAAACATCCTCAGAGACCCACCCAAGATAATTAAAAAGATCAAGTTTGCAACAAAACCTAACCATCACACTAGGAGATGGAAGAGTAAGTAATGGAAAGTCATTGTGTAATGGGTACAGAATTTTTATACCCAAATGTGAAGAGTGTTTGTAAGATAGATGGTATTGATAATGGTTCAAAAATGTGAATGGACTTGAAACCACTGTCCCCTTAAAATAATAAGGTTGTCATCTTAGTATGGGAAGCTATCACAAATTATCATTCACTGAGTGGTTCAAACAACTCACATTTATTTCTCACAGTTTTAGAGATTTGGAATTCCAAGGTCAAGATACAAGGAAATCTGATTTCTGCTGAGGACTTGCTTTCTGAATTATAGATAGTGTCTTCTCTTTGAATCCACATAATGAGGAGAATGTAGAAGAAGTAAGAAAGCCCTGTCGATTGTTCAAGGACAGTTGTCTCATTATGGAAACTCCATCACACCACGCTCATCCAGAGTCCCATGGCAGTGTATGATTAGAGCTTCCCAACATGAGTTTGGGGCTAAGCTTATAAAGTGCTGCTCTACAGTGTGAGGACCTGAGTTCAGACCACCTGTGCCCACATTAATGCTGAATGGGTGTGTCATCCCACTTATAAGCCCAGCAGTCAGGAGAAACACAGGATCCCCAGGGCCAGTAGGCTGGCTAGCTAAATAGACTAATCGTAATGGTGGGACACAAGTTCAGGTGAGTGACTCTGGCTCACTAAATAAAATGAAGACTGATAGAAGATGTCAATGTCTGGCCTCCTCCTCCTCCTCATAGACACACACACACACACACACACACACACACACACACACACACACACACCTGCCCACACTGTGTGCTCATATACAGAAATATATGAGTTTGACAGGACCCAAACATTCATTCTGACCAAAGGTTACATTTTATATTATATGAATATCACTACAATTAAAATGAAAACTAAGTCAAATCACTTAGACAACTCTAACTGTGTTCCACTCTGAATGATGCTGCAGCAACTCCTGAAGGGCCTTTTGGAAGCTGCCCCTTATAAGGCACTCCCTGGTGGATTTAGCTCATGCTATTTGAATGTTTTGTTCTCAAAGAATAATGGATCTTTTATTATATATTTTCCTAGATTCAAATTATTGGTAACACAGTCTAACATAGTTTATGTATATCTCTGGTTCATTAAGTGGCTCTTGTGGGTAAACTCTGTGCTTTGAACTAATTCTTAAACTCCTTGGGCTTTTTGTCCATTGCACAGTACTTTGCTCAACAATGTCTTTGCAGTTCATATTTTTAAAATACTCTGCCACCAATCAGCACTGCCATTAAACCCTTCACTGGGGATATGCAACCCCTGGAATCCCATTGGCTTGGACTCTGGCTTTGTTTCAGTCTGTGCTTTGCCTCTCTCTCTCTCTCTCTCTCTCTCTCTCTCTCTCTCGCTCTCGCTCTCGCTCTCGCTCTCGCTCTCGCTCTCGCTCTCATTTCCTCACTTCCTCACTACTACTCTGAGTGATGACAGTGGAGGGGTGCTAAAGTTCTGCATTTCTACTTTTCTATAGCCCTGAGAGTTGATGTCATCTTCTCTGCCTGTGCACTACTATTACTGAAAAATTGTAAAGCCTGCTTTTAGTGTAAGCTTCCTTCATCTCTGTAACATCCTTTTAAATGTATCATGTTGTCAGGCCTTCTGGCAGAAGCTTCCTTTCAACTATTCCATTCACTAATGCCAAACTTTCCCCACCTATTCCCATGAGCCTTTATATTGATTATTTTTTGGACCTATTTTCACACTCTCTATTTATGACCTCCTGCAGGTTTACTTTCTTCCCTTCTCCACATCTCTTCTCCCTCATTTAGTTGACTTCTCTCATCTAACCCCCCAAATACATTTACTGCCAAATAATCCTGAGATTCTCAAGCTTTTCTTTGCCTCAATAATTCATTTCCAGAATCATAATGCATTTAATTTTGCAAAATTTCTCTGACCTTCTTAAGCTTTCATGTAAGAACACAGATCTCAGTTTGTTCATAGCTAGAAGCAAAGCATGAAAAAAAATCTCTTCTCAGGTCAGGACAAGAAAACAAAAGTCTGAACATCTATTATTAGAGGCACAATCATCTGACAATTGCTCCAACCCTGATGGAACAAATCAGGAGAAGATGTATTACTGTTCCAAAGTATACTCCTGATTTTGATAGTTTCACATAAGAAAAGCAGTCGTTTCATATTATTCTTAAGCTCTTGTGTAATTTCAACAATCTATACAAGACAAATAACTTTCTTCCCTAATTTCTGCCTTTCACAAAAGAAATTGCTATTCAGATATCATAAGCCCTACATATCATTAATAATGGTCTCAAGAGATTTATTCAGCAGGATTCTGTGTGAACACCATGGTGGAGACTCACACCAGGGAAGAACCACATGAATCCTGCTTTCAATACAAGGTAGTAATTCTGTTTTTATCTGAACATCTTGGTTTATAAGGAATACTGGACACAATGTATACGGTTTGCTTTAGAGGAACTTACAGTAGCTGTCATAGGATCCGTTGGGGATGTCTTCATCACATAAATACAAGTAGTTATCACAAGCTTATATCATCCCCCTTTCTGGCAATTAGATTCAAAGCAACTCTTCTAAAGTCAGAATGACTTTCCCCACTTGGGTGGGAGAGTGTCAATTATTCTTTCCAGGCATGGGAGGGGCCTTGCACTATACTCTGTGGAAACCTCTGGAGAAGACTAAAGTGTTGACATCATGGAAAGTCAGGCTGACTGCAGCCCCTGTATGTCTTCTACAGGGTGGGATCACAGATAAGCTTTTATTTAAGATTTCAGTGTCAAAGAATTACAAAAACTGCTTTTGAGCGTGTCACTCTTGTTAAGCTACATTTTGATGCCGTATCTCCCCTCCACACTATGTCCGTCTCTTCTGATTGTCTTGCTCTTCATTTCAATCAACTGATCAACTCATCAATTAACCAACTGTGGCCCAATGTCCTTTTAGGAAGTTTACTTTGTAATCAGACAAAGGAAGAGCCCATCTGTAATGCAGAGTTTTGTACAAAACCTTTTTCATTATTCCAAAGTCTCTTCCCCTACTTTTCTTCCTTCATTGCTGTCTTGTTCTCTGTTCCAAGACCCCAGAGCTCTGGCTAATTCTAAAATTCTTTCTCTGCCCTCCTCCTGATGCCCTCCATGACCTCCTCCCTTTTCCTCTTTGTATCACAAATGGGACCGCAAATGATAGAGAAATAGAGAGTATGGATCGGGGATGGAAGAAAATGCAGGTCTATTGAATAGTCACAGCTCTCCTTTCTGTGTCTCAGTTGGCCCCAGTTTTTAACTCTTGGTTCTTTCTATTTAAAATGTTTACTGTAGTCACAAAACTCTTCAGAGCCAAGCAAAGAACAGCTGTAGCTTCAGACACCCTGAGGTGCTCACAGATGTGCCTTGTTATAACCTGCCTGTAATACCTGCTTCTGGATCTTCTGGCCATTGGTCCCTGCAGGCACTGCTACACCTCACCTGGATCGAATGACTTCTTGCTGTGCATTGACTGCAATTGATAAAAGGCCAAAGGTTTCAAGCTTCTCAGGCCAAACACAGTCTGCTGTATCTGTTCAATGTTACAAACGCAAGACAAAAGCAGCATTCTTATTTATATACACTGAAATTAGATGCTTATGTAGCTTGTATAACTTATACATTATTGCTTACATTTGGTTTTTCCCAAACATTTAAAATTTTTTAAAATATATCTATTTTTAATCTTAAATTGGTAGAAAGAAGCACAAAACAGAAATCAGTCAGTGAGCCAGACTTAGCCTGAGGGCTGCAGTTCGTAGGCACACCAATATAAATAATAAGCCCTAGTGAGTAACATGGAGTTTACTGTGTTTCAGCATGAGTTGAACTCATGGCTCAATAAGTTTCTTTAAATATGTCATGTCTTATGAGTCCCTAAAGGTATCTGATTATTCCAAATCATAAGTAAGAAGAGAGAGGCACCCCACCTTAAAAGGAGCAAAGGTACTCAGTAAATGGACTTTGCAGGGCACAATTATCTGCACATGTCACCTTCCTCCAGGGCCCCATGGTGTGCTTTTATCAGCAATTATCTCCATCTGGGAAGGTGCCTAAAAAGGCTTCCTACTTAATTGATGTCATTCTTCGCCAGATGAAGTGACAACTGGAGGTGGAGCCAGGCAGGGAGAGCAGCAGGATTAGAGCTCTGTGAGGAACGGAAAGGTTTTCAGCCCCGCCAGAGGTTTACCAAGGTCTGACTAAGTCACAGCAATGTCCCAAGTCTCAAACGAATCTTAGCTGCTCAAAATTCAATACCAGTGACCCCTAAGATTATTTATACAATGCTGCCAATCTTACAACCTTCAGTAAAAGTTTCCTTCCATGAAGAAATAAGCAGAATATGTCCTCCTAGCATTCACCACCACGCTCTGCTTTTCACCTGTGAGTGCCTTTGGTCACTGTGAAAATACAAAGAAAAAATACAAAGACAAAAGACCCAAAGAAGGAACTGGCTTCCTGTGAACTTTCCATGAGGTAGAGCCAACCAAGTCATATCCAAGCAACAAAACGACTGCATCATTTGAACAGCAGAAAATTGAACAGGGAAACTGAATTCTAAAGTCAAAGAACAAAGCACAGAATCAAAGGCCCCTATTTAGAAATGAGTTCTGTTCAATCGGGCTTTCTCATTTATCTTCTCTTTGTTGTTGACAGACCATGTTCCCAAATAGATATCCATACTAGTAAGTTTGCTTGAAGGCACCTTGATATCTAGAGAAAAAAAATACAACTTGAAGAATGGTAGTTTTCCTATAAATTAAAAGAGCTAATCATTTTTAAAATGACTTTTAAAAGCCCTAAAGCAAAGACTAATAATGTGTATTAATACAAACAGTTCCCAACTTATAAATGGATTGTGGGCCAAAAGTTTGTTTGTAAGTCAATTATTTGTGACTTAGAAAGCCTTTACTCTTAGGAACAGTACTGTTGGTGGTGGCTGGAGACAGCACCTTGTCATGATGGTATATGTAATCCACTGGTCATACATTTGAAGCAGTGGAACAACACTGTCAGAGTCTCTCAGACTGAAGCATACAGCAGCATGGCAGTGAGTAATATTTCACAGGTGATAAAATAAGCATGGTGCTTCCTGGTGTGTTGGTTTTATTATAAAATTTGGAGAAACATTCTTTCTGAAATAAAAAAAGCATGCATAATTTAAGGAGAATATGAAATTCTTAAACCTTTTAAAGATAAAGCACAAGATGTCAAAAGTATCTTGTTATTAGAACAAAGTCTTTTGATAGTCCTTGACATCTGAGCACTCTTTCCTCTTAGGGAAAAAAAAGTATTCAAACATCCCTGTCTTGGGTCCCCTGCCACAAGGACTGATCCAGACAGCCCACGGAGGAGGATATCTAGCTGATTGGGGATGGGGAGGGGGGCATTGGGGAATTGGGGATAACAACTCATTGTTTGCCCACTGAATAATGTAACTCATTATGGACAATAAATATATATTTAAGAAAAAAAAGCATCCCTGTCTTGAGATATTTCAGATGTGAAAACAGATTCCTCATTTTGTTAATTAATAAAAAGACACACTCACATAGTTTAACTTAATTGTCATCATGAGCTGCTGACAGCTCAAAGAGGCAGATCAAACTGCTTCCCAGACTCCACCTTGGCTTTGAGCAGCTCAAGGTGGGAATGAGCTTTGCTGAGTGATGTTTCAGTAACATTCTAAGTCAGGGTCTTATTCCAGGGCAGTAGATCAGAAATCCTTGTCTTCCCATTCAAGGTATTTGCTGGCCAAAAACATTTCCTTCCTACCGGGGGTCCTATAATACTTAGTATTATGCACAATCCCCTAAAGCATTTATGAGTAAAAAGGGATGCTTATTTATGTGGGACCAATATTAATTGCCAGTATAATTAATTCTATTGGATCTCTGCTTTGGGGGGGATCGAACAACTTATGTAAAAAGGAAAAACAGATGAGAGAATTGCTATTTAAGAAGAAAAGCTGCCGAAGAGGGTAGGGGATTACAATAGAAGATATAAACTTACTTAACTGCAGTGTTCATAACGACCAGCCAGGCTGTCCTGTTGATGGGCAAGTAGAAATAAAGATTGGTACCATGAGATCTTCCTAAAATACACACATGCACACCTGCATACACACATGAACACATACATTTAATGAATTTTTTGGAATAATGCTGTCTTTATTTTCACTTCAGGGAGTAGAGCCTAGAGAATATTAAGAGAAAGATGTGACTAGAAGGAAAATACGAGGGAGAAAGTTGCTTGAGGTAAGTGAAAGTAACCAAAAAGCTATCTCTGCCTAGCATGGGTGCTTCATGTGGTATACCTTTGGGTAGGAAACCAGCTCCTGTTATGTCCAACTCTGAAAGCAAATAAAAAGCAATCCAAGAAGTATCCGTGGTTCTACAAACTAATCATGGAGACACAAAGGAACAGTTTTCACTCCTAGCTATTCTATTGCTGGTCTGGGAGGCTACACAGCACATATGAGAAACACTGTGGATCTTCCTCAAAAACTACTTACTCCTTTCTCTCTCTTTCTCTCTGCCTCTCTAAGAAAGAAAGAGAAAGAGGGAAGGAAAGAAAGACTGGAGAGATTGCTCAGTGGTTAAGGTACTTCCCTGCAAAGCCCAAGGGCCCAGGTTCGATTCCCCATTACCCAAGTAAGTCAGATGCACAAGGTGGTCTGGAGTTTATAGTGGTTAGAGGCCCTGAATGCCCATTCTCTAGCCCCCTATATCTCTCTTGTAAATAAATAAGTAATAAAATAAATCACTCCTCTGCATAAAATCTACTGTGCTTCAATATGGCTCAATTTAGCTATTTGAAGGGTAAGATATTTGAATGCCAGATATTCACCCAAAGCAAGAAAGGATATTGCAATGAATTATTGGAACATTTCTTAAATATTTTCTAACCTTTCATTTTGAAATAATTTTAGAATGAGAAAATTTCAAAATAGCACAGAATATAACCTGCACTTTTAATCATCAAGCCTTCCTCAAGGCTCTAACATCTTGCATGACCATAGTACAATCATCAAAACCCCAAACAATTAACATTGGTAGAATAACCTAACTCATCTACAGATCACTTTCCCAATTATCAGATTTCCAACTTAGGACCTTTTCCTTTTTCAGGATCCAATCTAGAATCGGATGGTATAATTATTTTTATTTCTTCTCGATCATCTCTAATCTGTGGGAGTTACTGAATTTTTTCTTGTCTTTTGCAACTTTGATATTTGTGAGGACTACAGGTGAGAGCTGTTGAAGACCGCCTGTCTTGGAGAGGATGCATTTGTGTAAGAACATCGTAGATAGATGCTGTTGTAACCTTAGTGCATCGTGATGGGGATCTTCTGTCAGGGTGTCTGTGTGTTTGTTTGCAGAAGCATTAACTCATGGGCTGTTCCTGCTCCTCACTCAGGTTATTATACATAAAGTCATTATCTACTGGAATGTGTTATTTATTTCTGAATCTCATATATGTGACTTCTTTGGAAGCAAAAATCATTTAAGAGAAAAAGATCTTTTCATCTCAAGATGATATATCTTAGTGATGGGTCCCGATGTATCTTGGAAGGCACTGGAGAAGGTCTGGCCATCTTAGTAATTCTCCAGAAAGTAGTCAAGTCAAAGGCCCCCTGACTGGGCCAAGCTAAGAGTTTATACACCAGGAAAAAGAGAAGATATTCAGGTTGGGACTTTGGTTCCAGAGGCTTCTCATGGTGAGCACAGCAGAGCTTCTTGTGAACAAATCCAACCTTTTTCTTGTTAGTTCCTGCTTACTAGGGAAAAGGGAAGAACACAAAATCCTCAAGTATTCCATGAAGAAGAGGAACTTCCTCCTGTGTGCTCTTTCAGAGTCACTTTTCTGAGAAAAGCCCAAACTAAACAGTTGTAAAGTGGACTGAATGCTGATCCTCTCCCCTGGGTGAGTTGTTCTGTAAGGCTGGGAACTTTTGCCCCTTTCCCAGAACTCCATGGCTGGTTTGTTCTCTTCTTAAGCCCTTACCACATCAGCCTTGGGCTGTAACTCCACTTGTGTCTCAGCTTTCTAATCTTTTCTACTCAGCAGTAAGTGGCTCTATTTGCTGCTATTACAGAATTATTCTTATCTTTTCACACTTGGTAATAGTACTGTAGATTAAAAAAGATTTATTCTTTCTTTGCAAGAAGAGACAGGAGAGAGAGAGAGAGAGAGAGAGAGAGAGAGAGAGAGAGAGAGAGAGAGAGAGAGAGAGAGAGAGAGAGAGAGAGAATGGGTGCACGGGGGCCTCCAGCTGCTGCAAATGAACTCCAGATGCATGTATCCCTTTGTGCATCTGGCTTTACATGGGCACTGGGGAATTGAACACAGGCTATTAGACTTTGCAGCCTTTCTTTTCTTCTTTTCTTTTCTGTGGATTTTTAAAAGCGTCTACTTTCTCAGCTATATCTATCAACATATTTGTGGATTTCACAGATTTATTTCAAAATCATCCTGGTTGAGGGTGAGGGGAGTCAGCAGGGTTATGTAGAGATGTAGAAGGGTATCTTAATGCTCTTAAATTTTAAAAGTATCTAACATTATAGATACTTAAGGTGTCTAGCATGATGGTTTTATGTACACGTACAGGCAGAGGGAAATTATGGCTGCAGTGAAGCACCTTAACAGCTCCATCTGCTCATGAGGATGGCCTTCTATTTTGCGGGAAAATAAACTTCATTTCCTTAATAATTTCTGAGAATACAATAGTTATTATTATTATCTACCGGCTGCAATCAGATATCTAGGCTTATTCATGCTGTGAACTGCGTCTTCTGTCTCCTCATTCTACCTTCCCCTAAACCTCTGTTTTTTTCTGTTTCTACAATTGGAGATTTTATGCTTAAGATTCCACATATGAGATCATGGAGTATTTGTGTATGTGTGTGTATGCATATGTGTATGTGATTTATTTTTCTTAGAATGATGTTCTTCTGGTCCATTCATGTTGAAAATATCAAACAGCCTTTTCATGCATTTATGTGTACATGGGTGTACATGTGTGTATGTTCATGTGTTTGCAGTTGCACATGTACATGTATGTGGGTGTGTGTAGAAGCCAGAGGACAAACTTGGGTGTCATTTCTTAAGAACACTGTCTACCTTCTTTGAGGCAGGGTCTTTCATTGTCCTGGAGCTCATCAATTAGGCTGGTCAGGATTGGAAAACAAAACAACAAAAACCCAAGATATCGAATCTCCAGAATGAAGTCATCTCTCTAGTAACCAATCGAAATCCATGGAAAGAAGAATTTTTCCAAACAAGACAGAAAAAGCAGCACAGAATTTTGCTCACCTGTGGTTAGCAGGGATTCTGAGAAGTCCTTTAGCAAGCTAGCTTTACTGAAAGTGCTCACTAATGACCTGCTGGAATACAGAGTAACGATCCAGCAGCAAAACACGAAGCAAGACCAACATGCAGCCAGAGTCCCCCGCCCACCACATACACAAAAGTATCCTAGGCAGAGAAGGACACATTGAAATTCACTTAGCAAAACACTTGATAATACATTTGGAAAAAATATATACCTCAGATATTCTGATAAAAAAACCCCACCTGGTGAGTAATTGCCCCAAAACATCTAAGTGTGCACATGAAATAAATTTGGCAGTATATGTTCTCAAATAGAAATGCCCAAACCATTGCAAGTTGTGGATATTCTGGAAAGAGCAATAGCTCTTTCCCTGTCTCTGAAATTCAGAGCAGTAAATATATCCATAAGATCACATCTGGAATTTTAAATTTTACTTTGCTTCTTTTATTTTGACTGTGTGTGTGTGTGTGTGTGTGTGTGTGTGTGTGTGTGTGTGTGTGTTAGCAGTCATTCAAAAGTAAGCAATGATGAATGATGAAGGTAGGGGAGACAGGATATTTCTAAGAATTTCTCTAAGTGTCGAATGAATACTATGTTATATGACCTTCTCTTAGAAATGGATTTATAGTGCACCAGTAAAAGGAACTCTAGTTTGTGGACAGTTGTTGACCACACACTAATGTAATCTACAAAAGATCTGCAAGGTGTCCTAGTAAGACAGTGCTTTGTAAAAGAGATGTGCTTATCTGATTTCATCCATTTGGACACCAGAGTTAATTATAGTAGGTAGTGTCCAAATATCCACAGGCACCATATATGCCATTATTAGGAGGAAATACTTTTATTTGAGACTTCAGAGAGAAAAAAAGATATACCTATACATTATACCTTGGATCAAGCATATATCTATCATCTATATGTCTACCCATGTATATACCTGATTCTCTCATGTATTTTTGATACCTATGACTCAAAAATAGTGTTCGTCTCTGATATAGACCCTGTTCCATGATGGATCCCTTCTAATGAGCTTTTCTTAGGTGTCCATTGTCAGTAAAGGGTCTTTGGATTCATCCTGGAGGGAGCACAACAAATAGAGGAGTTGTTTTTTCCATGTTATCTATAAATTTCCTTAGGGCACACAACCAAAAATTTGAAGTTACTTGTCTCACTTTAATCTACATTCCTTCTGGAATACGTTCAGAGGTATAATGAGCCCAGAGTCCCTGTAAATACTGGTGTTTTACCACATAAGCCTTCCTCCATATTCAGAAAGGACCACAGAATTAAGATTATGTATTGAAGCACAAGTCTGCACTGAGTGTCAAAAGGAACTTTGAGTTCTCTTGATCCTTCTTCATGAAATGAGATGATTTATGCTTGGCCCACTGCTTCCAATATGTGTTGTTAGCATGATGAACTGTGGGATGCATGCATCACTTTGTGCATCTGGTTTTACGTGGGTACTGGGGAATCGAACCTGGGCCATTGACTTTGCAGGTAAGGGCCTTAACCACTGAGCAATTTCTCCAGCCCTCCCTTTTCTAGTTTTGATAAACACAAGTGAGTTCAGTAATTTTAACATTATTATTATTTAACATTAGCACTATCCCTTCATGCTCATCCAACAAAATTCAGTAACAAGAACTAGGAGACTGGCCCCATTGTTTTGATGTTTCCAATCCAGATAGGATACATAAATTTTAAATCTAAGACTCTTCTCAAAGATACAGACCACTTCCAACGACAATTCATCAACATTGATTTATGACATTCTGAGGATGGATCTTTGGGACTCCTTTAGAGAAACAATGTGTAGAAACTAAAATCAATGATCTCAATTTGTCTCAATAATAAAACTCAAGAAAGCAAAAGTTAAACCTGAATTTACTGAACACCTGTAGCAATATATAAAAGATTTCCTAGCTTTATGTCTTTCCTTGGATTCCCCAAGAAACAAATGTGAGACAGATTTGAGAACAAGTAACTTATTTGGGTTGTGACCTCAAAGGGCATCAATAGGGGAGCAGACAAAGAAAATAGGCCCTGGAAGAAAGTATATTATTCAGGAGGCTGTTTCCATGAGCAACCGGGGCTTAGACTATCTGGAGACTTAGGTGCAGATCACAGCTCTCTTCATCACATCTGGCAAGCCCAACCTCTAGGATATTAACTCCACCCATTCTAAATTGCTAGAGGCTCCTGGGAGATTGTAATGACACTTCCAACCTGTCCCGTTGTACCTGGAAAGGAAGTCATGTGTGTTCTGCAGCAGAATGCCATTGGTGTAAACTTGACCAATGAGTATAAAGGAATATGAGTGATGCTCAGTATAGCATGGTTTATGATAGGAAAAGTGACCACTACAAAGCATCTGGCCCTGGGCTGTAATTCCTGGAGCTGAAAGATATATTTACCTAATGAAATATCTTTAAAGAAATAGGGTAATAATAGACTTACATCCTCAGATCAGAGAAGATGGAACTCAGCATGCCGTTGGCACATGAAGATGAACACAACAAAGAAAGATTATATCATTATAATCTCATCTCATTCCTCATTTTAAATATGGCCTACCAGAAATTATTCTATGGTCATTATCTCTGTGGTGTCTGTTTTTTACACAACATACAATGATGAGATGCTTATTAGGTTTCTGGAGACATCAACAGCCCAAGGCTTGGTTCACTTGAAGCATTTTATTTCTCAAAAATTCCTTTGAGGACTAGTGA
The DNA here is from genome assembly GCA_004024765.1 of Zapus hudsonius. Lineage (NCBI taxonomy): Eukaryota > Metazoa > Chordata > Mammalia > Rodentia > Dipodidae > Zapus > Zapus hudsonius. The sequence continues at coordinate 9,865 of PVHP010013154.1, read as the reverse complement.
TAAGTAGGTGCAGAAGGATAATATATCTACATTATCTCACAGTGGAAGAATACATATATGAATCTAACTCCAAGTTCAGAATAAGTTCAAACTATTACTCTGGCATATGCTTTCACTTGAGACCAGAGTGAAGGGTGGGAAATTGGAAAATTACTCAACATGTTTTTGTATTGTAATTGGAAAGATGTCTAGTTTTTTTCCCCACTTAGAAGCCCAGTTGCATGTATTTCTGGGGTACATGCAAGCAATTTAGAATTAAAGCATTCTCTAGAGCCTTTGTTTCTTTTCTACCCAGACTTCCTAAGCATACTGATTAGAAAAAGACACTAATAACATGTGTTTAATTATTGAATTTCTATATGTGTCATAATTTCTACAAGTACAATGCAATAATGCTTTTTTAACCTTCTCTGTCATAGTTTTAAATAAAGGAGAACTGTTTAAGATTTCAAAAACTTTGGATAAGACAGAGTATCCATAACCTACTGTGATCCTGTGAAATCTATATTTGATTTACATCCCATTTCCTGACATTAGATTCCTGAAATCTTGAAAAGCTCCAGAATGGTGAGAGTATCTCTTCTATGTTAATGAGTTAGTTGACTGATGCTTTAGAATGGGGGCTGGTCATAGGAATGGCCAAGATATGCATAGAAGGTTGGGAATTTCAGCTAACGCCAAACACAGTCTCTGGGAAGGAGAGACCTGTTCAAAGTTGACTACCAATTGATGAGCTTTAATCTATCATGCTTAAATGTTTTCAATTTTTACTTTAAAAATGAGTGGGGCTGGGCTTGTGTATAAAAGGTATTTTGTTAGTTAAACTTGCAGAAATTCTTGGAAAGTGGTGTGTCTGAAGAAAGCATGGAAACTCTGTACCTTTTTGTAAACTAAATGCTCCCCTCTATGAGCCACTGTAGGAAAATAATTACACCTGAGAAGAGTGATGAGGAACCTTGATGGTTGGTCAGAAGTTGGGGGCCCAGACTCGTGACTGGCACTTAACTGGCAGGTGTTCTGGGGCCTGAATCCTGGACATGTGATATCTGATACTATTTCTAGTAGAAAGTATAGAACCAATCTACTGACTCAGAACAACCAGCTGGGATCCACTGCAGAACTGGTTGCTGGGAGGAAAAAAAGCTCCACATACATTTTGGTAACCATAGTTGGGAATTACATTTTAAGATTATAATAGGACAAATTGTGGTGTTTATTTTTTTCACATACCCACTTTACAGAGACAGGCTTTGGGCAAGAATTATACTTTAAAGCAATCGCTAATATACAATTTCAATATTGGCTTTCGCTGTGGAGGTAAACTAATATCTTCTTCTTTGGCATAAATTGTAACAGTAGGAATGAAAAACTCCCCCCCCCCCAAAAAAAAATAAATTTGTGTCTGTGAAAGAACACTGTTCCCTTGGACACAGAGGAGAACTGGGCCTGAAGCTTGCTCTGGTTGAGTGTTTCCAGGTCAACCACAGCAGAGGGGGAGAGGAACATTAGACACCTTGGGCCACCTTTGAAGCTTAAAATCAGTTAATTTATTGTTACAAGAGTGGCTACTAAAATAGCTGATTAATGACTAAGTAATCAGGCATAGAATTTTCAAGTTCCTTATTTTAATTTAGAAATAAGTGGAAACTTCATTATGCAGAGGTTGGCAAGCTATGGCTCATGGGCTGAATCCAAGCCACCATCTGGTTTTGGAAGTAAAGTTTTTTTGGAACATTAACTGTGTTTCTTTACATATTATTTACAGCTATTTTTATATTAAAGTGGCAAGATTTGAGTAGTTGTGACAGAGACTAATGGCCTCTTAAGTCTAAAATGTGTACAGTGTAGTCTTTTATATACACACAAAAATGTTTACCTTGGTTTCAGAGATGACTCATTTTTTTTGGTTTTTGTGTTTTGTTTCTTTCATTTTTTGGTTCAAAGTATACTTGATGCTGGTATACTTTAAGCCACATGTGTTGGCTTCAGTTCAATGTGCATATGTGAGCATCCCTTACTATGAACATTCTGGTCTTTCCTCTTACAAATAAATACTATCAGCCACAAGAGAAATTGATGGACCAAAACCAAGAACATGAATTTTTAGAAAAACCATAAGCATCATTCAGTGTGAGGTCTTTATTGGAGAGATGATAAAAATGAGATCCAGCTAGGTTAACAGATTTGCCCACATCTACTCTGCTCATGGCACAAGCCCTGCACACTATTCTAATGAATGTTCCAGCAAAACCCCTTCTGATCAAACCTAGTTCCTTCTGGTGAAAAAATAGGGCAAGAAAACTTTTTTCTGTTCCCATTCTAGGTGAATGAATTTGATTCATTTAAAAATTTATTCCATCAAAATTATGTTAAAGAGATAAAATGCCCATGTACTCTCAAAATTCTTTTAATGGTTAAAAGCTACTTTTACAACTAAAAAGAGCATAATTATATTAAGCACTTGAATATCATTCCAACAAACGAGTTTGATAAAGAAATATACTGACCCTCCCCGCTTAGTTTCTTAGTGAGTAGAGAAACATTAATGGAATGAATAAGGAATAGTGTTTTATTTTTCTTGGATGCTTTGTGGTTTTAGTTGTTTTGCCTTCCTTGAGAGAAAAGGGGTGTCTCATCACCAAGATAAAACTTGAACTGGGAACTGGTAAGCAAGTGTATTTCACCCCCCACCCTTTCTGCAATCATCAGTATACACGATTGAAGTGGTTTCCTACAAGAAAATGTCCCAAAACTTCAGGATTGGGAAAATTTAAACCTGATGTTTCTCACTCTGTCCAATTCTCGTTTGCCTGTTGCAACGCTTGACTTTTCCTCTGCATCTGTGTCCATGGATTACCCGACCTCTGGCACTGTGGTCTTCCTGGCTGTCACTCACAAAACTGGGCATGTCAGATACTGAACTCACTCTACTTTCCTTCTCCTGACCCCCAATTTCTCTCTCTCTCCTTCTTTATTTTTTAAAGTTTTCATCATTCTCCACTCAAACAGGCTCAAACCCTCAGGGTGAAACCTTTTCTAGCTTTCCAAATCTAGCTTATTCCCAGCTCACTCAATTCTCCTTTTATAATGACTATTCCATCTTATACTTTTTTCTCATCTTCTACTCCATCTGTTCACTCAAAACCCTTCTCTATGCATAGTGGAGCAGAGAATGATCAGACTCACTGACGTGGAATCTCCCCTCTCCCCTGCCTCAATTCTAGTGTCTCTTAACTCAGTAATTTGATTTGATGAGTTCTGAGCCTCAGTTCCATCATTTTACTTCTAAAATAAGAATATTAACATGCAGCCATAATTAAAGACAAAATAACACACATACAATGCCTAGCATAGTGTCTGACACATGGTAAGTGCTCCTCAGCTTAGTGTCTATATAAGTTATCATTTGAGAGGAGGATTTTCTATGTAGTGACAGTGTCTTTCATTTACCTTTTTTACATACACATTTAGATTAACTCAGTATGAAATTTCATTTTATTTACTCGAATAATGGCCCCTAAATTATTTAACCTTTAAGTGCCACAAAATCTAGACTCATAGTGCTTTTCAGAATGAAGGGAGGCAAATTAGTTATGGGAATAATTTTGAACTCTGTCATGCAAGTCAGGATCTTTTGTTTCTGTTCAGGGAGAAAATTATGACTTCCCCACATGCCTTGTGTGTGTGCAAGAAGGATAAAGCTGTGATACTTCTGATAGCTAGCTATTCTTAAGCATTGCGTTTTCAGCAAGAAACCTTGAAGGATTCGATGGTGATTCCTTCCAAGGAAAGACTAGTCTTGCTTACTACTTATTATGACAGTGGTGGATTTCTCAAACACGATGTTCCTTAGCTGTGACACAAAGCCTCTGCATGTGGAACCACCATTTGGGCTCTATGAGACAGAGGGTCCAGGGAAATTAACACAGATATACTGATGTTCATGTGGCTTGCTGTGCTGTGAGTAATCAATTTCTTTATCTCTGCCACAGATGCCTTGTGTCTTCTGGTGGTACCAGAGACAGTAACATTTTTCTCTTTGTTCCTGGAGTTGCTATCATGAGTACTCTTCTGTTGAGACAGCATTCTTTATTCCTTATAAAGAAAGGAGATATTTGAGGAGATTTTTAAGAAGTTAAAGGTGGTAAAGAAAGCTTAAGTATCATACATTATTATATTGTGTTAGCCTTTTGCCTCCACAAGGCTTTTCTACTTACATCAAGTAGAAGTATGTATGTATGTGAATGTGTGTGTGTGTGTGTGTGTGTGTGTGTGTGTGTGTGTGTATTATGATCACGGCTACTATATAGTATTTACAATGTGGAAGATAGAACTCTCAGTGCTGAACATTAATTAATTCAGTTAATGAAACAACTCTTTAAATCATGGGTAATTGCCCATATTTTTCTGAAGAAGAAACTGAAATATGAGCTTCTGTTTCTTGCTTAAACCCACACAGTTTGCTGGTTCTGGATGTTAAAGCCACATGTCTGAAAAAATTTTAAAATAAACTTTATTTCTAACCCTTCTCTCAGTAAAAGTGAAAGGAAACCTACCACTTTAAATGGGCTTTACACAAATATTTGAAATATGGATACAGGAGCAGGATAAAAGTTAAATGTGCTTGCTTACAAAGTTGAATGACCCAGGTTTGATTCTCTAGTATCCACCCAAAGCCAGATGTACAAAATGGTGCATGCATCTGGAGTTTGTTTGCAGAGGTAAGAGGCCCTGGCATGCCTATTGTGTCTGTCTCTCCTTGCAAATTAATTAATAACAGAGACAGGACATTTAGGATGGTCTACTTTGCCAGAATACAAGACAGCCCATAGGAGGAGTGGTGCTGAGGAGGTACCTGCTTCTAATAAGCATCTTGTCTGCTTGAGGCATGAATCTGGATGCAAAGCTTTCAGAACTCAGGTGAAGGCTGCTCCTGAGATGGTTTTATAGAATGAAGACTTTTCTGCCTTGTAGCATTTACCTTTTAGATGTTCCAGAAGCAGCTTATGGTCAGTGGGTGAGGATTTATTTCAGCCTTACAGTTTCAAAGGGAAGGTGTCAACATGGTGTCAGAAGCTGGTGTACTTCACACATCCCCAGCAGAAGGGTGGGAAGAACAATAAAAGTGAGATATTTCTGAACATACAGTAAGCTAGACTCAAGATCTACCCTCAGGGACACACCTCCTCCAACAGCACTCCACCTCCCAAAGACTGTACCAGCTGGGGACTAAGAAGGAGCCCTAAAGACAAAACACTTGAGACTATGGGGGACATTTACATTCCAACCACAGCACAACCTAATGCAATTTCCCACTGCTTTGGATTCTTATGGTCAAGTAACACCTTTTCTGCTGTATGTAACTCCGAAGCCAGAACAAATCAGAAACACATTTTCCAAACCAGGAAGAGTAAGAGTAAGCTCATCCAAAGCTTCATGTCTCAGGCTGAACGATACTCCACTGGATGGAGGCACCTAGCAACTCATGCGCTGTGACTAATAGAGATTAGTTTCTGATTTGATGCTTTCTTACTTTTTGTATTTTGTTATAAGAAAATCATAAATTTTTATCATTCTTCTTTACAATGTCTAAATAGCCAAAGGCAAACAGGAAAACATCAGTGCAACCCTAACATCAATATAATTGCAATTTAATTGGTCTCAGTGTCATTAAACCTGGCAGACAGATTAGATATTAACTTAACATTGAATTCATATAAAGAACAAACAATTCTTTCTATAGCGTCTCCTGAGTACTGCATAGAACATCTGTACAGTAAAAAAATCATAATTACTTGTTGTTGATCAGAAATTCAATTTAGCTAGACATTCTGCATTTTTACTTGCTAAATTTGGGAGCACTTTTCTGTTAAAGATAGTCCTTAGCACACAGAAATCCTAACTTTGCTGTTCTTCTAATCAAACCAAAGACATTGCCTGGTGCATCTTTTTTTTTTTTTTTTTTTTTTTTTCTACTCTTGAATTTTCCCCAGAACAGTATTTTTCAAAATGGTCTCCCTGACCACCAAATTAAATCACCGGTCAAAAATGTCTATTCATGGGTGCCTCCTAAGTCACACTTTAAACAAACAGATCTCAAATATACGGAAGAATCTCATGCATTGTAAACCTGAGAATAAATGACATCAAGAATTTGGATCAAAGTTAAAGTCTGCATTGTCAGTTCTTACTAAAAACAATCTGTTACTTTGAGCAGTGGGCTCAACTAGATGGCATGATTCTCTTATTTTCAATTTTCTTGGGAATTTTGTTGTGGCTCCATATATGTGACATAGTAAACACAAAGTACACAGCCAACAAGTGATTTATTTAAAAAAATTCTTCCAACTCATGATCCTCCTGCCTCCACCTCTTCAGCAATATCCTACCGGCGTGTACCACCACAACCGGCTACTAGGATATCCAGGATCCCTTGCCACAAGGACTAATACAGACAGCCCACGGAGGAGGATATACAACTGATCAGGGATGAGGAGAGGTGGAACTGGGGGAATTCGGGATAACAACGCATGGTTTGCCCACTAAATAATGTAACTCATTATGGACAATAAATATATATTAAAAAAATTCTTCCATATTATGAGTTGAAGAACTGTGTAGACAAATCAGAGACCATCATAGATACACTGTGTCTTCTCCTTTGATACAACCCTCCATTATCCTATTGCTCTGCTTGTATCTCTGCTTGTCCAAATTTAATAGGAAAGCAAGAGAATCTGAGAAATGTAGTATGGAACAACCCATTCCTTTAGGATCAAGGAAAGATCTGAGAACAAAGAAGCAAATGGCATATATTTTCATTAAAAGAACAAAATCTAGCCAGGCATGGTGGCACATGCACTTGGAAGGCAGGGGTAGGAAGATAGCTGTGAGTTCAAGGCCACCCTGAGACTACATAGTGAATTCCAGGTCAACCTGGGCTAGAACCAGACCCTACTTTGAAAAACAAACAAAAATCTTTGGATGTATTGTAGAAGAATACCCTACTTTAGAATATTAAAAGATGGTCTTTTAAAGAAAAATCTTAAAGAGCAAAATGCATTTTCTACTTATATGTCAGAAATAGAGGCCAAAGAAGTTACCTTCATCAATAATATCATATGTATTACATACATGCATGCATCTTCACATATTTTCCATATATCCTACTCACTCAGATGTTTAATAATCTTTCAGAAAGCATTTCTCATTTCATGATTCATCATGTTGAATCGAGTCTTTGTCTAGCATTTGACTGCCTGATTCCCCTTAAGACAGCAATTCTGTCTGATATTGACTTCATTGAGAAAGTTATGGCCTCAATAGACACATATTGAATCAGAATAAAATTTGGCTCGATTCCACCTACTGCTTAATGCCTCTCAGTTAGCCACTGTGAAGGAGACTGACAACTAAAAAGTTTTAATCCAATAGAGATTCCTCTTTTTCGTTAGGGTACAATAGAAAACAATCACATAATTTATCATTGCATTTTTATTATATTCAGAATATAATTAGACAATTGAGTATTGTATCTTTTTTAGCCTTAAAATACCAAGAAATTTTTTTCCTTTTCTCCAAATTCCAAATATAGAGCAAACCTAATATTTGTCTATGTCTGTCTTATTTCACTTAAGGACCTCCAGTTTCATCCTTTTTTTCTGTACATTATTTAATTCATTCTTTTGTGGCTGAATAAAACTCATTTTCAATCCACTCATCCATTGATGCTCACTTAGTTTGACTCTATAGCTTGACTATTGGCAATAGTGTTACAAGAAGTATGGGCAACTGGAATCTCTACAGGAAGCTGACACTGATTCTTTGGTAATGATACCCAGAAAATCTGGATCCTTTCATAACAGATTTTTGCACATTTTTATTATGAAAAGTGAGCATTGCACTGTGAGATTTTGGTGTAAAAGTGGGATCTTCCACAGAAGAAAAGTCTTTTTAAAAATCCGGAAAATAATAAGCCAGTGAGACAGAAACCAACTATTTCGACACAAAGACCCCTAAGCTCACAACCTTAAAGCAGCCTTAATACTCATCCACCACGACACAGGAAACTGAGAGGAAGAGGGGGCGGAAAGATAGTGAGAGCCGTGGTGGGGGAGATTATCCAGAGGCATGGCCAGGAGAACCTGGCTGAATACTAGGCTATCCATGGTCCCCTGTCACAAGGACTGATCCAGATGACCCATGGAGGAGGTTAGCCAGCGGATTGGGGAGGGGAGGGCAGCGGTGAATTGGTGATAACAACTCATTGTTTGCCCACTGAATGTTGTAACTCATTAGGGACAATAAAAAAATCCAGAAAATATATTGCTTATTATCTATCATTGCCTTTCTGCTCACAGGCCTTCCAAGGTCAACCACTGGCTTATGGCCTCTCCTCAGGCTCATCATTTAAGATATCATTTGAATCCAGCCAGGAAATTAGGCCCAAAACCAGACTAAAGACCTTTTAAAAAAACCATGTTAAATCCATACTAACTCAATTGCTGCTGCTTTGCTGTATTTTATGCTCTCTTTCAAGCTGTCGCTTTTTAATCATGCAGATTTTATTTGTTTATTAATAGAAGAATGATGATACTATAATCTTGATTCAATCAACTGACCAAAGTGTGAGATGAAAGAATGTGATACTGAACATTCTGCCAAGCAAATAAAATCCTCCAGGATAGAAGACAAGTTGATTAAGGGAACCAGAGTTTTGCCTCATGGCCACATTACTGAGGGAGCGACTGATGAAGACGAATATGGTCTGGCATTGTGTTCCTGCCATGCATCAGTCTCCACCCGGCCAGCAATGGTCCCAGCTTGCAAGGTAAGTTTGACTCTGGGCATTTATCTGAATGACATCACAGCAGGAGACCTAGAGTCTATCTATAAGAACTAAAAACTGCATTCAAGCTTTTAGCATGTGCATCTATTGTGTGTATGTGTTTAGCATAAAATTCACACTGAAGCAAAGTGTATGTATGGTGTATGTGTGTATATGTGTGCACGTGTACATGGGTGTGCATACATATGGAGACTGGAGACTGACATTTGGTATCTTCCTCAGTCACACCCTCCACCTCATTTTTTAAGACATGGTCTATTGCTAAGTCACAGCTCAGTGATTCTGCTAGACTAGCAAGACAGCAAACTCCAGAAATCCTCCTGTCTCCGTATCTCCAGCACTACCATATTAAGATTTTTAATATAGGTGCTGAGGGTTTGAATTCAGGTGTTCCTGCTTGGGAAGCAAATACTTTATTAACTGAGCCATCTCCCTGGCCCCATGTGTGTGTGAGTGTGTGTGTGTGTGTGTGTGTGTGTATCTCCATTACTCTCTATTTTTTTCATTTTTGTGCTATATTTGTCTTAATTATGCAAGAAAAATTTACTGAAAGTAAGAAAAAATTTATTTTCACTTTTGTGATGGTTAGGTTTTGTTGTCAACTTGATCTTTTAATTATCTTGGGTTGGTCTCTGAGGATGTTTACAGGAAGGCAGCCTCTCAGCAAGGGACAGGATGTAAAGAAGCTCAAAGAAGATAGAAGTAAACATCCTTTCCTGTTTGGGCATCCCAGGAAGGAAATTCCAGAGATTCAGGAAGTCATTAAGTCTGGGGAAGGGTTGTATTTAAATTGAACCTTTCCCAGGATCTGGATGGATACTTCATGAATTATATCTAATTAAATGAAAATATTTCATTTAGCTCTAACAATTTTCATGAGCCAAAGTGGGGCATTTCAAAGTCAAAGTCAGAAACAACTGATAAAGTTCTGGGATGCTCATATGTCTGTACTGATGTCCTCAGATCTGGGTTGTTGCTCAAAGCAAGTCATGTGGCCAAGCTCAAAGTCTATGGCCA